>JAHWFP010071286.1:1803-12635 GCA_023313725.1 Lithobius niger
AAAGTTGATTTTTAAAGGTGATGGTACTTTCTGGTTTCAAAAACAACTCGAGCAAAGGTTAGGCATCGATAAATTTTCTCAACTAGTCGTTACATTCCCAAGCTGATAAAAACACCTCGTGCATGTGCACAGTATTTTTTCAGCTTCGGTAAATAACTCGTGATTGAGAAAATTTACGTATAAAAAACTATGCTCTTGTGATTTTACTGGGTTAATATCCTCAATAACGCTGTTATTAAATGGCATGTAGAGGTCATTTTTGATTTTAATGGGCGACGTAAAAAAGTACAATTTCAAATTTCATCAGGGTATTTTACTCATTAGTAGTATACTGTCATTTGAAAACACAATAATTATTCCTACTTTATTAAAAATAACGTATAAAATGATATAGCCACCATTATGTAAACAAATTTCACTGCAATAACTGTAAAATGTCTGAATTTTGTAAAGTACATTCTTACTAATTAACCTATATGTGTATAGTCAGGCTTGGATGGTTGAATATTAAAGCCTACATGATATCATTGATGTTAAATCAATAAAAAAATTAAAAAAAACTGATGCAGAGCTACAATTTCAGTTTAAAGTTCCTCTGCATTAATCGGCTCGACTTTAGAGGTTTGACGTGCTTTCAACCAAAGCAATGGTGCCAGAATGCGAGAGGAACAAATATGTTAATTAACTGCAACTGGAAATGCCTTGGTTGTTTTGCATGCTACAGTTGGCATGAGCACAAGGCATCACAGAACCCCTCTATTCCCAAACATGTCAGGGGTGACTGAGGTGAGTTTGGAATCCAAGATAACTGGCACATCAAATAGTCGTGCTAACCATCAGGCCACCTATCGAAATAATATGGGTGTCTGTTAGCATTATAACGTTTCGTGGGGTCGACATGACACCAAATTCAATTAACTTTCATGAGGTCTGAAATGCAGGAATGAATACACCCCTTTTGCCCTAACTGAGCCAATGCTATGAAGATGTGGTAGTATTACTATTATTCAATATTATTGCTTATTAGTGACTTTTATGACTAGTTTAAAACTTATTCACCATTCGTTTGGTCCTAGAATTTTTCAATACCATTTTTGCTCAGTATTTCAAATACTGGTGTTCACGAATTCGTGATCACATCTAGTGTATTGCTACTCAACAACCTTTGGAAAGAACCAGCTGGTTCATTCATGGATAGCAAGAGGAATGGCTTAGAATATCTATTTTTCTTTCATGATGGAAATAATATTATTTAAAAATGTAAAATAGAACCCTGACGAGTAGGACTACACAAGGATCGACCGATCTGAGCTAGTATAGTTTAAAAAAGGTTAGGTTCCTTTATTATTCCTATAGCTTAATCCAAAAAACTATTATATAAATTTTCATACAAAAGGATACTTTTTAATCATAGGTTATACACTGAATTGTAAGGACCCACTAAACAACAAACAAACATTGTAGGAAGCAACATGTCTAGTGTTTATAAAGTTTACTTTACCAATACAGAAGCATATTGAACTGATACAGCCTCGTGCTCCTCCTCTGTCTTTACAAAAGATATCGCATGCTGCCAATGATTTGCAACGAATACCTGAATATTAGAAAAATAAGAAGAAATCGGAATTCTTCCGCAACAACTTTTCCTGTAGTTCAGAGAAATGAACTCGTCCAATCCTCAAAGTGTCAACTTACATTTATGCTGCCTAATCTTAACTATTTACTTAGAAAACGCTAAGTATTCAAAAATAAAAAGCAATAGGCCTATTTCCCATTTCAAACTTCCAGACTGTTCTTCATGCACTTCATCATGTTCCTTCAAAATTTGACAGCCAGTGCTCGATGTGGCATAAATAAGAGCCAGTACACATACATGATTGGACATTTTCGACCTGAACCTCGAATTTGTGTGAAAATCAGAAAACTTTTTGTTAGTACTTTATCTGGATTTTTATACTCTGAACCAGTGGCTGAGTATGGGGATGGGTGAGGTTGGGGCTAACTGTAAAAATACAGAAGCATTTTAAACTGAGACAACCTCATGGTCCTTCTTAGTCCATATATAAGATATCGCTTGCTGCCAATGATTTACAACTCGTATGTGCATATTGGAAAAAAAGAAGAAATTGGAACTCTCCTGCATCAAATCTTCTATTTCTTTATCAAAACTAGCCATATCGTTTACACCATTAACTCTCTAAGTGTCAATCCATGCTTTTTTAATTTATCTGATCGAATTTGACATCACGAGCAGTTTTTGGTCAGCTTTCCGTGTATTTTGGTGTGATAAAATCAAATTACAGTGTTAAAAATAGGCCTAATGAAAGCACTATTTAATTATTTTTCATTTTAGCACTACTTCCATCTTTGTAGGTGCCTTGCTTTAAGGGAGTAGAAGTACTAGAACATACATGCACATCATACGCTTTTAATTATTTAGATGAACTCGAGCAAACTTCAAAGTATCATCATAACTTGCAAGGTTATTTTATGTAAATTTAATCATTTACAAACGAAATAGTCAAACTTCAAAGTAGCCAAAATTAAATAGTAATACTTCCCATCTAAAACTTTCATACTAGTCTCTGTGGACTTCACGACAAGTTATCTAAAAAAAACTCAAGCATTCCTCAAAATGGGAATAAATAAGAGCTATTATGAGAGCTGGTAAGAGAGTTTTTTGGTATCAATTCATTGTGGTTTTTCCGACTCTGAATCTTTAGTTAAATGAGGGGAAGGGGTGGAGTTGGGGAAGAAAGTAATTGGAGGAGTGACGTGTGGCCGACAACAGACACCAAATTGCAAAATGTTTGTTTGTTGGTTGGTGGGTTGGTTGGTTGATTTATTGTCTGATTGCACTTTTGTAGTCTGGGTGGAGCCCATACCAAAAGTCGGATTGAAATGTATTTTGCTACATTACGTTAAACCCCAAAAAGTATTTTGAGCTAGAATTTGTCATAAATCGATCAATTATTATGGAAGAAATTATAATTTTGCTGATCTATCGATCTACCACTCACATTGTAAATTTGGAATCCTGAATTGTTAAGGAATTCCCACCAAGTGTAACACCATGCAACTGGTAGTTAAGTTTAACCTTAGATAATAACCTATTTGATGTAACCCAATGAAAAATTAACTTTTTATCCCTGTGACATTCGATCTAAAGCATTTGCTACTGCAGGAAGACGTGCAACCAAAAAAAAATATTCAACGACACACACTAGCTTCATTTGAATAAAAATGCTTGAAGAAATTCCCTTAGGAAAGGCAACAGTTGTGGTGTTTACACTAACGATGGGAATCATAAATAGGAATCTTGGAATCGTAGTATCTGTAAAATATTTGTGCTAGGCAAATATTAGTAAGTGTATGGCCTAACCCAACATACCGAGAAGTGACACAGACTCTGGGTTCTAACACACCATATGGTTAAAAGACAGCACTTTACATTCGGTGTTGACTGTAATACTAGTTTATTATGGGATGTGGTTGCACCCCTTGGTGGACGTGCGTACCTCTGCAGCATTACAATGAGATACTATCCATCTAGAAACAATATGAGTTCTCGTTAACAGAACCTGAATACACATGAGTGGCAAGAACACCACAATTGCCTCTACTAATGGAAAAGGGGGAGACGGTCGAACACTTTCAGATTGTTTACATTTCCACTTTTAAAATCATATGTACACTTTATAAAACATTTTGAAATTATCTTTTCCCCCCCACAGTCGTGATGAAAGTATTTTTTAAACAATTTTTTCTTTAGGGGGGGGGGGAATTGAGGCTTAATGGCGCGTCGACAACTTGGTCATTAGCGCCAACCTCAGTCACAGTGCAGTCGTCCGGGTTGCCACTGCACCACACATTACAGAGATTTTTTCTTTAGCTTCTCATTTGTGAGGATTAATGTCTTTGTATTTCCCAAGGCATATACACACCTTATGATGTGCAATTGACCAAGGGCTGAGTTCACAGTGTAATAATAATAATGTAAAGATTGTTTGATGGGTAAAGCAAAGCACACTACAAAGACTCTTTGTTTTGGATACGTCTGATAGGTTGAGATTATCAAGAAAATGTATATGGTATGCACTTGATTTTTCAATATGAAGAGTTTGACATTTGGTTTGTGCAATTACTAAGCAAATAGAACTTGCAATACTGTCGATGACTGAAGAGTTCTTTTTTATTTTACGCTGCAATAGGGATATGCCGTCGTTGTCCAATATTGGGGTAATACATAGGTAATCAGCAAACTTACTTTGCTGGCAAGATTTCGAGATAGGGACAGGTCGTTTAAGTACTTAATGCCCTTTTCTGCGAAGGAAAGCCCAGCTGAAACAATACGCAACAATGTAAAAACCCATTGTTGCCGGGAAAGCCCGCACTTTTATCTGAAGGCGGGAAAAGTGCGGGCATTCCCTAGGGAATGCCCGGGGTTTGAAGAACAGTTTATTTTAACAAAACAAAACAAAAAACACGTTTGAAGTAGCAAAGCACTACATTACAATGCCGTTACATTTACAAAAGATTACGTAATGATTGTAAAATGGTTACAGTTTTTAATCACCAAATGTTTGACCGGGTTTTCATTTGTAACACGCCGGCCTGATACATTTGCTATGACGTTCAAAATACCGATGATATTTGCTTGCATACCACGGCTACTTTTCTTTACTGTTGTAAGGATTTCAAGTTACGGTGGCCAGTTGTTTGCACTATGAGCTGCCCTTCTACGTTTGGTTGATACAAAGTTGTTGCTGACACGAATGTTGTGATTGCTTAATTAGCCATCTAACTAAGCAATTGGCAACTGTTGCAACATTTTTGATGATTTGGCCGGAACATTTTTACCCACAGGGCGGTTGAATAAAAAATGTTATTACTGTATTTCTTTTTGGGTCAAAAATACACGACCTCAGTATTTGCATGTTCGGGCCAATAATTTTGATACAGTCTGTGCACTTTGCCAGGACAACGAGAAGGATTGTTGGGAAGAGAAAATGCTTTGACTCTTCTTTGGTTGCACTTTTATACGTTTTAAATAAATCAGCACAAATTCCTGTAAATTACAAAGAAAAGAGGAAAACAAACCAAACAGCAAAAATAATACACTAGAATTAACGTAGTACAGTAACCCACCTTTGGAGTGGCATGACCCGGATTCAAACTAGCAACCCAATTTGTCCCTAGATCATAGCTGTTCGGCTTGTTTTCTTCTTTCCTCTGATATGTTTTAAACCACGTTGATTTATTTTTGAAACGTTTAATATGTATTCAAGGTATTCTCGCCCATTTTCATTTGACCTGCCAAAAGTTCGTTGTCTTTGTGTTAAAGTTCTGTTCTCAGTTCTGCCATGCAACGCACAAACATGCACATCGAAAAGCACGAACACGGAATACGATAAGACATTTTGATCATCAGTAGCCTACCAAGAATTTTAGTTTGCCGCAGCACGTTCAACTATTTTCGAATATTTACCAATAATGCAAAACAATGGCCCGTTATTTCAAGAACGTAACAATACCACGTTCTTTCAAAGCGTAGAACGTCTGCCAACAATAGCCGATAATGGGAATGAGCTCTTCGCCGTAACGGGCATTAAGTCGGATAATGACCGAAAACCTTGTGCATTCCTAAACAATGGCCCTCGGGACGCTGCGCGCCCTCGGGCATTGTTTAGGAATGCCCGCGGTTTTCGGTCATTATCCTTTACAGAATACACAGAAGGGGGGGATTGAGGCTTAATGGCGCGTCGACAACTTGGTCATTAGCGCCAACCTCAGTCACAGTGCAGTGGTCCGGGTTGCCACTGCACCACACATTACAGAGATGTTATTCAAACCCCTAATCTAAAGCTTGTCATACACCTGTACCTCCTGCAGAAATTGAAAAATTGAAAGCAGGACTGGATTGCACAGCACGCAAACGCACAGCATACTGAATGGCAAGCTGTCGCCGACGAATGGCCAAAGGTGGCTCCGAGGCCTCAGCATAGAGACTGACCACTGGAGAAGTTCGAAAAGCCCCAGTCGCCACACGCAGGCCACTGTGATGTACTGTGTCCAACATCTGGAGAGTGGAGTCACTAGCCGAATCATAGACCATACACGCATAATCAAGTTTGCTGCGGACAAGGGCTCGGTAGAGGCGCAACATGGCAGCGCGATCGGCACCCCATGAAGTGCCCGACAGGACCCGCAAGATGTTAAGCGCCCGCAAAGCCTTGTCTTTAAGCTGGCGTAAGTGTGGAAGCCAAGACAACCTGGAATCGAACACAGAAGGGGCCAATCACTGAACTCTGTAGTATGTCACTTAAGTTCCACAGAGGAGCCGATAGCCCATCTTCCATTGTGACTTGTTGGGTTCTGTCTGTCAAGAATGCCTTGATCTACGCCAAAAGTCGACCCATAAAACCTGCATACTCGAGTATTGGAACCAGTTTTGGTGGACCAAGGAATCGAAAGCATTTCTGAAGTCAAACAAAAATACTTGGGTAAATAACCTGATGTCAAGAGTCTCGTCCAAACGTCAAGAGATTTAAGGAGTTATAACATCATTAATCTTCCAGGCATAAAGACAAATTTACCAGATTAGTTCCGTCCGGCTTTGAGTTGCCTTTAATTGACGGGTTTGGACATTGTTAACCTTTGATTGTGTGCTTGGGAACATAGCGATAAATGCATATGGACATTTTGTCCTAAAAAACAATTACGACGGGTACAGTTTTGCTGTACAGCGAGGCACCAAACAAACTTGCAATAGATAGTGACTTCACGCTTTATTGAAATTTACTTCCTAAGAAATACTTGCTTTTATTCTATTTTTCAAGGTATAGACTACATTTTCTGCTTGGCCGTTTTCACAAGGACGATAGAAAAAAATTGTCCTTACGTGATAGATGTCATTTATTTTCATGAATTTTTCAAATTCGCTACTAGAGAATGGCGGTTCATTATCTGGCACTACAGTATGGCACAGCAAACAAAAAACAAAAAGGTCTTGAAATGTTTTGATAAAGCTCGAGCTTGTTGTTGTTGCTGTTATTAAATTTTTCCTTTAAATGGTTCGCAGATATCAGTTTGTTGACTACTTCATATAAAAGCAGGCCTACACAAATGTGCTTTTTTACTAGAATGGTAGTGTCCCTGTTAATAGAAATATTTACACACAGACAAAACCAGCCTCTTGCAGGTTGAAAACGTCCAGTTGCTCTCTCAGCTTGACCTCCACCTAGTTCTGGTTATTCCAGGAGCCTACTGAGAACAATGATATGTGGAAGGCCCCAATTCACTGACACCACCACTTACACTCTTTTCACCACTACTCGAACTGATACTAGCACCATCACCATCACACAATACTAGCAGTTCACTAACTTCTTTAATCATGCCTAGTGGCACAGATTCGTGCACTGACTCTAAATGGTATACACTAATTGGCACTGAAGTGACCTCAGAAGCAGGTGTTGGAAAAGGCATTGGCGCTAACCCTGAAGCAGGTACAGTAAACAACACCACTGAAATGAATTATAGACTATGTATGCAAGACAACACGTTCCACACTTGATTGAGACATGGACTTACGGCTGAGATGCCTCGGAGAGTGCATGAAACCTGTTATGCATCTGTGCATTTAAAAAAGACCAAGCAGAGCACGTGGCTTCTCTTTTAGGATCCTACGACGTTTCCAGGTCCAGCATCTGACAATTTGATGACCAACTGGGGTAGGTTCAGTAATTGCGGGAACTCCAGTAAACTGAATCTGCCAGACCTGCTTGGCTCACTCTGTGCCCCAAACCCAGGTTCCTCTTCTTTTGCACTCCCACCATTATTCACATCACCACCCATCCTAAGGCACAATGCCTAAGAATCATGGCCTCCATGATCAAATTGCACATAGTTCTTCCAACGATCATTTTGCATACAGACACACTTCACTTGGCCCACAAAGCTCCAACAATTTTTACAGTATGTGCTCGCACAAATGTGCCCATGGAAGCCATACTGTAGGGGGGGGGAGATGAGGCTTAATGGCGCGTCGACAGCTTGGTCATTAGCGCCAACCTCAGTCACAGTGCAGTGGTCCGGGTTGCCACTGCACCACACATTACAGAGATATTATTCAAACTCCTAATCTAAATCTTGTCATACAGCTGTACCTCCTGCAAAAATTGAAAAACACCGGACAGGAGGACAAACTTATCGCCCAATTGACGCACAATGTCATGCGGAAGATGGAAACGACGACGAAAACCATACTGTAGGCACCTCAATGGCCGATCCGATAAGTAACCATGATTTGCGTGCAAGGCAGCAGTGACAAGTGTTGTGCACCAAAATTGTAGTAAAGTATAAAGCAATATTGTTGTACATGTTTTCGCTTCGTTTAATGTTGCATTGTTGCTGTTCATATAGTGCGGTCCTTAAGTCCTTACATGTATAGTTTTTTAATCTAGAAAGACACTTTATGCAGCAGTTGCTGTAAAGAATAAAAGAATTACTGGTAGAAGCAGCCAAAAGAGGCGGCTAAGTGTCGTTTTATTTTTAGTCAGTGGCGATGACCCACATGGTAATCTTTAGTGTGGGCTATGAAAAGAAGCTACAAATAACTAAGCAGAAACTAAATGATGGATCAAGGGAAAGACTATTAAAATAAATATGGACCTAGTTTAGCCTTACGTGAAAAAATCTAAAATAGGAAAAAGGCCACAATATCTGTAGTATGCTACAATTAAAGGTAAAGAGCCCAACCATAGCCAAGTGAGTATTTCTCCCAGATTTTTAAGGAGCATTAACAAATGTGTTAAAGTCATTAAAATAAACACTAACTATAAATTTGAAGTTAACTTTTGTTTGCTCCACCTGCAATACACCCAAGTCCTGTTTCTTAGTTTACTTTTACTAAAATTGAACAAATTATAAAAACTAAAACTTTAACTAAAATTATTAAAACTAAATAGTACCTCAATTACCAAAAAATATTCGTACTATACTCCAAAGTGACAGCAATAACTAATGGTCTTATTTATTAACTTTTTCTTAGGAATGATATGGATCTTTAACCCACATACTCGGTCCTTTACAACCACCAGATATACTAGAGCTAGCATGTGAACATAACTTGCTAACAGAGCAATTATGGTTTTAAAGGAGAGACCAGATTAATTTATACTCTTTACGATTTATTTAATTTACACCTCTCTTGGTATAGTTCACAGACCGTCTTCCAATCGCAACTCAATATGTCACTAAAGTCACTATTAGTTTACGATTAATATCAAACTAAGAACACAGATTAATATGGGATAGACATAATGTACAATGCGAATATTGACGTTGACTTTACAGCATAACCATGTATTGCTGAAATGCTCTAAAAAAAAGAAATAACGACACTTCGCCTAGTGCTATGATCACCGGCACACTTTGAGCCAAATCAAAAATTTGAAGCAAGGGAGTTAATAAACAAGGGGTGGTCACAGCCGCTATTGAGGGATTGGTCGTGTATTACTTGAACACAAGACAACAAACAACGATTAGGTTATAATAAAGAGCTGATCGAATTAAAAAAAACTGTAAATAGGGCATTAAACATAAAGGCAAACTAAATAAGCAAAAACTATATATAAGCAAAAATATAAGCATCTATAAGAAAGAGCAGTGTCCATTCTTTATGGGTAAAAGAGGCTATATTGGTTCAAAAAATTCTGTAAAAACTGGAATGCTATATTGTTGCATACACCTCACTTCGAGCACTGCCCACATCGTGAAGGTAGAAAAATGCAGTAACTAAACGGCAGAGGATTGCAGATTGATAAAGTCCGCATTCAATATACCGTCTCACCTTACGAAATCTTAATGATGTAGAAAACGAACATGAATCTCGAATTTTGCAGGATAGTGTTACTAACAATGTTTGCATTCAAAATACGAACTAGCTCAATACTTTGCCCAAACGAAAGTTTCATAATCCAAAAGAATTGCGTGGTTATTACGATATTATTACTCTTGTGTTGCAGCTCCTTGGTAGCATGTTAAAAAAAATCCCGTCTTATAGAAGAAAATTGTTAAATCGATAAAGTATCATGAAACAGTAAACAAGATTCGTCCTAGTTTACATAGGACCATTAAGCCTCATCCCCTCCCTAGTTTCTTTATCTTATTACAGCATTCACCAGTTTTACCTATTCTTACAGGCATATCTAATTTATTGCAAGTATATCCGCCAGATAATTCTTTACAGACATTTACTGTGGTGCTCAAGCTCTCGATAAATGTTTTTTAACCCTTTCACGTTTAGTTGGGATATCATATAACATTGCATAACACCTGTATGAAAATGATAACCGGAAAAATATTCTTTGTTATGTGCAACCTTGACAAATATTTTTCCTTTAAATAAATTGCATTTATTTTCAGATTATGTAAAAGGACATAGTCTAGAAGCTAGAAAGGGTTGAGTGTGAAATTCGATGTACCGTAAACTGGTTGCATTGTGATTTATCTGCTTTTTTGGTTTCCATCTTGGCCACCAGTGGGTAACAAAAGTGGACATTACTTTGCATTACTTTACCTAGAACAAACAATTCCTTTTCAAGACTACGTTTTCTTGCCCAAGGAACCAGAATATCATACTAGGATAGCTTTTAGGCCCTGCTATTAAAGAGGAACAAATGCTATTTATCACTGAATTACATATTCCACCAATTGAATTTGACACAACTTACACGAAGATAGTTAAATTTCAAGATGCTCTTGCACAATTTGGCCAAACCTGCGGGTCATTACAGTTTGATGATGGAGTTTAAATATAGTAGCTAAAG
>JAHWFP010071287.1:0-15138 GCA_023313725.1 Lithobius niger
TTTTGGCCTATGGTGCACCCCTCTCCTCCGTTTTAAAAGTCTGCGGACGCCTATTCTAAACAAGTGTAGCATTGTAAATGTTTTTTTTTTTATTATTATTTTGTTTTGCTTTGGAACAAGGTGGCCTGATGGTTAGCATGACCGTCTCATGTGCCAGAGGTCTCGGGTTCGAGTCCGGCCTCAGACACCCCTGGCAATTTCGGGAATAGGAGGGCCCTATGATGTCTCATGCGCATGTCGGTTGTGGCATGTAAAAGAACCTAGGAATTTCTAATGGGATTTAACTTGCAAAATTGTCCCTCTCTCTCCTTCTGGCGCCATGGCTACGGCTGGGTGCGCGTCAAAACCTAAAGCTGACGACCGAGTTCAAATGCTTACTAAACAGCAAGGGCACTTGAAACACATCCCCCAACTCTTTCTTGCCCTTTATTGATAAAATTATGAATGAAACCAATAAAACGGAGGCTTTTCGAGAGTCGTAATCGTGATTTGAGGGTTGGAAAATAATTCCTGCCTCTTTTTCCCCCAATGGTGCAGCAGCATCCTCTATTCCCTTTCGAAAGCTGCGGTCGCCTATTCTAAACAATTGTAACATTGTAAATGTTGTTTTTTTTTAAAAATTAAAATAGCATGTAGCGTACTCTGTCGAAAATTCTGGAATGGCGGCAGAGTAACAACAGGGTTAGGAATTAATGGGGCGGTTTCAGCAGCGTGGGCGTCGTTCTCTTTCTCTCTTTCGAGCTCGAATCAGTCCCCCCTTCTCTCCCCTCGTTTGGCTTTATTGTAAGCGCCCATTGTGAGCCGCCGGGGATCACACACAATAATAGATGAACGGTCTCATGAAGGATGGCGTGCCATTTGAAACCACACATTTGGATTGGAGGGTTGAAATGAAACCATGACTTCCTCTATCAACTCTTATACTGACGAACTTGGAATATCTGTCAGTGCAGTGAATTTATTCTAATGCGAAGTGACTGTAATTCTGTAGGATTTGCTGGTAAATGGTCCGAAACTAAATTTCCTTCCTCAATCCCTCCCACACCCTAACGACCTTGCTGTTCGGAATATTCGGCCAGTTTACAGCGAAACAAGGTTATGTTGTTAACCGAATCTGGCCCTATATGAACTAAATAATCAGTACTGTTGGCTAAAGAAATGACAGTAAATTGATCTACGTCACTAAAAACGTACGATATGTTTGCGTGCGTGTTTGTACCTCTATTCCTCCGGATATAAGGCACTACAAAAATAACAGCAAATGAAAGATGATTAGATTTCGCTTCAAATGGGCTGTATAGCTGTAACTTGTCTTTTGTTTTACCCTCAAACACGCGAAAAAAAAAACAGATCTTAAAACTGTTTCATATGTCAAAATTCGATTAAGCTGCCTGCTCAGAATAAAAACTTGTTGCAAAACAACAACAAAAAACATACATAAAACGACGAGGTATTTTGCATTGTAAAATCGATATTCAATACGACTTAGCTTACAGGTATCAAGTGGTTGTGAAACATTCGCGTTTCTGAAGTACGGAGATGCTCGGATTGAGTGAGCAAAGCGAGCGATTTCCACGTAGCGTGAACCCTATCAACGTAAAGGAACTCTTTATACCGTATATGAACAGTAGATATTTTAGGGCATGTTATAAACGAATTGCCAGCAATAACTTCAGTTATCTGCATGGCATTCTATTAATCATTACATCAATTTTGTGATATTTTGCGGATCGAATAAACTGTATGAAGCATGGATCGACGCCAATAGAGGGAGCGAGAGAACGATACATCTGGCTAAAAGTAATGAAGAGTGCGATGGAGCCAACTCTAAACTTTTAATTATGTTAACAAGTGAGCTGCAAATGACCAAAAAGATTCATCCAAAAAGTTTGTTTCATTGTTGGCTTTAACACTAACAGCCGTATTCCAGAAATCCACTCAGCTAGTGTAAGTGTGAGAGGGCAAATGTGAGTGCAAACATTTAAGGTAAGGGTCAACAATTTTAGTACAGCCACTAAAACGAATGTGAGTGTCCTAACATCTGAGGGTATTTCTGTAGACGCGTTTTGACCCTTATACACTCACATTTAGCCCCACTCACACTTGAGTGGATTTCTGGAATACGCCTGTTAGCCGCTTTAAAAGGTCCAATTTCTTATATATTACAAAATTATAATTTATTTTTCAGCTCCTTATCCCTCTGAACGAACAACCATCCGTGGTTTGAATGTCACAAATTCGACTTAAGTATGACACTGAGAGAAAGGCTGGTTAAAAAAAAAAAAAAACCACACGCTTTAAAACATCAGTAAAGGAATTACGCGTTTGTCATAGCGGCTCTTCCACGCCAGCAGCAGCAGCTGAGTGTTGTAGAATTCACCACAGACTGGCAAGGCACTCCACCTACTGAATGGCACGCACAGTAAAACATGATTTGCCTTTATCAGTTCTGAAAGCCGTCTTCTTGAGCGTCTTAGTGTCACCACGAGTAAAACCGATAATATGGGTGTTGTACAAGCGTCGGCGCCTTCACTTGCGTCACGAAATTTCTGGAGGTGTTGGATGCGCAAGGCCTTGTGCCACTCCTCGTGTTTTTTCTTCTTTATTTTTTCTTTTCTCTTTATTTATTTTTTCTTTCGTGAGTTAACCGAAAATTGCTGACGCCGATCTGACGTCACCCTATTTTTTTTTTTTTTTTAACCTGGGCTTATTTTGGTAGACGCTGATTCGGAGAAAATAAGGTTAAACCGGAAGGATGGTTAAATGTCAACTTGATTCAAATGAAGTGCTTGTCTGCGTTCGTCATCTTTTGAGGTAGATGAAAGCTTCGTATGGGGGAGATGAGGTCAATGAGTCGGAACGCGCGAGATGTTGATAGCCCCAAGCCAACGAATAAGGCCGCTAAGAGTTAATTAAGTGGTTCTCAGGAGCACCAGCATGGGTTTTTTTTTTCATAGCGCATGACACGTTTTTGATGACATTGTCTGAAAAAAAAAATCCGACCACTCATCAGCACTTTCACCAAACATTTCCTGGAGCCGATGACCACATCAGCTCTTTGCTCCATTCACATGATCGCGTAGAACCGAATCGAAGGGTCGTTCTGGGGCATATCGGAACGAAAAGTTGGATGTAAAGAATGACTTTTATCAAGTGTCCAACTTTTGCACACTGATCCTGGCATTATAAAACGTAGATATTGTACTCCAAAACAAAATGTAGGCTACTGATTTCTTAAAAAAAAACAACAACCATGGCCCACATCTGAAAAATCACGAATAAAACGTAAAAAAAAAAAAACACTGCCCGCTCGCGTTAATTTATTTTAGCACCACTCCTGAGAACCACTTAATTAAGTTTTAGCGACCTAATTTTATTTTGTTATCGATTGACGTTGCTAGTCGTATTAAATATATAACCGATACCGATTTCTACGAATGCTGCAAATATCGATAAAGATCGTGATCGAGATCTGCCAAGCCTCAACTAAGATATCAAGACTCGTTATAGAGAAGACTTTGTTACTGTGTTCCCATGCTGGCTAATAATACAAGCCAGCAACGGATTTCATGTTTTGAATTTGTAAACTACATAAATTAAAACTCCCAAATAAATCATTGGATCAGCATTCAAAAGCACCCTCCCTTCCACCCCTCTCCAAAAATGTCTTGCGAGTGTCGGACTAATCTGGGTTCTGATCAGCGACTACAATGCAAAAGGGTTTGTAAGCAGTTAATAATTAATGTGACCTTTCCCATGTCAGACAACAAGAACAAATTTAAATGGCTGTCACAGTCATTCATTCATTTTGGACTCCCAACTGTGCCTAGAGGTCGAGCGACCATTGTTGATGTAAATCTTAGGAATGTATAGCATTGTCCTATTGACCCATACACATACATGACGTAAAGACGGTTAATCACTGAGACAGAGATCGTTTTGAAATTTTTATTTTATACTTGGTGCCGAGTTGCCCACACACACCGTTCAAATCTTTTGTGTTGGCGGCAATGAATTCAAGTTGACAGTCCATGGTAGGCTACTTATATCATTGTCCTTGACTTTGATATGCTAAGTTGCCAAAATGACAGCTCGCAAGTGTCATAAATTCATTAAAATAGAAAATCCGATGGGGCACAAAAAATAGTTTAATAAAACTGAAAATGCAACGGTTGGTTATCGGAATTCGCCGTATAACTATAATTGGAGGCCTGTCCGGGATATCCGGTAATACGTTCTAAAACAGAAAAAAAAAACAAGGTTCCTACCGACCTGGAGAAACTGGGAAACTCGGGAAATTTTCTGATTTTTTTTCAAAAAAAAAATTGGAAAACTCAAGGAAAAACCAAACCCACACTTTTAAGTCCAAAGTTCATTAAACGCATTAAAATGTCGTCC
The DNA here is from genome assembly GCA_023313725.1 of Lithobius niger. Lineage (NCBI taxonomy): Eukaryota > Metazoa > Arthropoda > Chilopoda > Lithobiomorpha > Lithobiidae > Lithobius > Lithobius niger. The sequence continues at coordinate 4,399 of JAHWFP010071287.1, forward strand.
GTACCGTATGCGTCCAAAGTCTTTGCCTCCCGTTTGTCTGCGGGTATGCGTCTGTATATGGATATCGGAAATTTCATTAAATGGGGCTACCGTTTTGCACTGTCAGCCTAAACATGTTAAATTGGTAAAATGTGTGTAAAGAGTGTCCTTCCTCTCGGCTGAGAAAGTGGGAACAGAACAAATCAATCACATCCTTATCGCATTAGTGGCGCTTTCGGCGGCCATATTGTCCAATCCAGTCACGTGTGCTATTTTTCATCCAAGATCCGGCCGGTATATAGTGTAGTGGATCCCTGACCCAACCAATCCAATTCGATGCTCATAAAACTCGTTACACACGCCTATAATTAAAGCAAAGCAATTTATTGCAGGCTTCAGCCAGCTAAATTGCTTTTTTTTACTATTTTTTTTTAGGGATGCACCGAATATTCGGTAATTGTTCGGTATTCGGCCTATTCGGCCAAAAATTCAAGTATTCGGTATTCGGCCGAATACTGATTTTGGCCGAACAGTGATATTCGGTTTTCGGCCGAATAGTGTTAAGTTTTGTTGGTATTCGGCTGAATATTTTTAGTATAAAGTTATGTAATTGTGTGAATGTAAGAACGTTTAGCTAAGTATTTACTTTTTGGTTTGTGAGGAATTGTCTTCTGACATTTCTAAAAGAAGGACAAAATTATCAAATATCGGTATTCGGCCTATTCGGCACAGAACCGAATAATTCGGAATTCGGCCTAATATGTAAATCGTTTGGTGCCGAATATTCGGTATTCGGCAGTTTAACTACTCGATTGTATATTCGGTATTCGGCAAGTTGAGTATTCGGAAACTTAAAGTATTCGGTTGTGTATTCGGTTTTCGGCAAAATTTGTATTCGGTGCATCCTTATTTTTTTTTGTAGTTAATAAAACTGTAATGGTTATTTCTTGCCTCAAACCTTGTATTATCGCGATAGTATTGGCTAGTTTTGAAAACTTTATCGGAATAAACAGTTTTGTATCGTGTCACCCCTAATCTTACTTAACCAGGCAAAATGTCAGCAGCGTTAAAAATTAATATACAATTCTGGCAACACGGTCGTATTAAAAGCCGCTGCTCACATTCAAGGATCATCTCTGAATTAATAAAAAAAAAAATGGGCGAAGGAAATAAAATGATAAATCAAATGTATTTCAAGACCAGAGAAACTTGCCATTGAAACTACTTACGTGATTAATTGCATGCGTGCATAGAATTAAAAAAAAAATCAGCCTCGTCAGCATGAAGTTATAATTTGATCATGGCCATATGGCTCTCTTTCAAGCGAATGTTTCTATACTGGGGTAAAAGGGTTTTCTGGTGACGCCTGTGCAAAAGCAAGAACTCAGCCAGGGTTTCTTGATTGGAAAGTGGGACCTATTTTTAGGTTTTTGTGCAAAGCTCTTGCTAAACAGGAAAGAAAGTTGGCAAAGTGTCTAAACACAACGGCTATATCAATGCCGGGTATATTTAGCTCTTTTCTGTTATTTTGAGACACTTTTGGAAATTTAAAAATTGTTTATAAACGGCGTTGAGCTCCGTCAATAGTGCTTTTTCGTTACGCGTAGTCATCTGAAGTTGAAGTGAAATAGGTGATTTAATTAATTTATGACAATAATGGTCCTTTTTGAACTCTTAAGTACTAAAAGAATAATTAAAAGTACGTACCTTCTCACTATATTCGAGCATCCTGCGCAAAAAAATAGCCTTTGCAACAATTACGTCTGTTAGAGTGAATGTAGCAAAACCGTTTTTCACGAGGGGAAAATTAGGACAATGAACGCCTTTGCAACACTTACACGTGCCTCAAGTAATGTTGCGAAACTGAGCTGTACAGAAAAGCCAACCTGCACGGAATAGCATTTAGAGCAACCTGCACGGAATAGCCTTGGCAACATTTACGTAGGTTAGAGTGTATGTATAGCGAAACAGTTTCTCACGAAGCGAAAATCAAGAAAATGCATGAATGCCTTTGCAACTCTTTCACGCGTCTCGAAGCAATGTTGCAAACTCAGCCATACAGGAAAGCCAACCGCTCCGTTGCATACGTCAGCATTGTACATGATAAAATGAATTTGAGAAAAGGGCTTCACCCGGATTGGGCTGGAGACAGAAAACACAGAGAGAGATCCCGTGCAGTGCAAGCAATTTTGGTCAGAAGAGGTAGTTGGTGTATTCCTCCTTGTCCATTCGTGGGAGGAGGACATAACGCTCATCACTGTTTACGACAGTTTAGCTTCGTACTGCAAACTGAGAAGACAATGGTGCTAACAACGGCAGCTGGTAAAATGTTGGAAGATAATTTTGATAGTTTTCTGTGCAAAGAGCCTTCAATTTGTAAGTTAGCCTGGAAAATGGTTTCATCTGTAGTGTACGAACCCTGTGCATGTTTTCCTATCGCGTCATCGTAACCTGATCAAACGACTTCGGCACCGAGCTACCAAAAACAGTGAAGATGACGAAGTCCCTACGCACACCACGAACCTTGTTTTGTTCATCACCCCTAACAAAGTGCATCAGCTAACACCACAAAATGGTCCGAGTGGTCGGCTGCCAGCCAAGAGAACGCCGGATCGAATCCAACGAATGACCAAGTTTCATAAGGAATTATTGACAATAAAGACAGTATTCCGAGCGCGCTATTATCACAGTGAGCAGTATCAATGTGTCGTAGGGGTGGGTGGCACGATAATCGATAATTCGGTAATGCGATAAAAATGTTTGTCAATTATCGTATCGCACTTTTTCTGATTTATCGCATTATCGTGCAAACCCCGATGTCGCTTAAATTCATACCTCGGAAACCGTAATAGCTAGAAACAAGCGGTTTGTGGCATTGCGTGCGGAATTGCAAGGATTCTCCAACAAAGTCTACAATACTGTTGCTAGCCACTTTAGATGATTGGAGAGTTAGTTTAATGGATACACTATTTAAGCATTAAGTTGCAGAATTGTTTCTACAAGGTGAGGAAGTAATGGACAGTGGCACGTGCATTTCATTGTCTACTGGCCAAATTGCGAGTGCCACACAATTCACATTCGTGACGGTTGCACTGTAGGCTTTAGCCAAGGTATTTTTTTTTAATTAACAAAATAAAAATGGTTATTCCAGCCTCAAAATTTCTTTTATCGAGATATTATCGATTATCGCGATAATTAACTTATTTTTTTAAATCGGGATAAACATTTTTTTGTATCGTGCCATCCCAACAGTGTGGGTGTAGTTTTAGCGTTGGGATTCAAGTCAGACTTGATTTTATTTCTCATCCTCGTAGCTGGATCGTCCTCTTTCTTTAGTGTAGACTTACTCCTAGTTGTGTGTAAGACTTCCTACGAAAGTAATAAATCCATAAAACTACTACACTTGTGCAGTGTTTTTAGAAGAGTAATGGGGGTGATTTAGTTTAATTTTGTTTGTGTCTGTGACCGGAAGTGCTGGAGACGCTCGGCGGAGCACACGTGATGCTGGATGGGATGGGAGTTCCTCCCACCGCCTCCCTAAAAAGTAAGAGAGTAACACGTTGTGAATGGGAGGGTGTAATCGAGAAACGGAAGCGTAGGATGGCTGCAAGCATGTGTTGGGCAATTAGCAGATGTTTTTTTGTTGTTGTATAGCGACAAGGGCTTGAAGACGAGCTGCTAAACATTAAGAAACGAACAGCTAGCGACACCAATGCCCGTCGTCGCGGCGACTTGATTAAAGGGGGTATTTTTTTTCTGGGACTTTGTTTTAGGCCTGCCAAACTTTCGTAGGCTACTTTGACTCCCCCCTTGGGACTTGCTTGTTTATGTTGGCTTTTCTGAGTTACTTAATCCCGTGGCGGAAGTAACCCGGGTTGGGGGGGGGGGGAGTCCCCCAATTGTGTTAACTGATTTAACTTGTATGCGTATATTTTTTTCCCCCTGAAAATAAGAAACATTTGATCAAAAAAAGGAAAAATCTGAAAAATGTACGAACAATTAAAAAACTACAGCAAGGTGAACCCCTTACAACGACATCTAGTGGCAAGAAATGGTACTAGGACAGGGTTCATACCGACCTGGAAAGTCAGGGGAAGTCAGGGATATGAATTACGGTCAGGAAGAGTCAGGGAAAAAATGAAAAATTGCTGAAAAATCAGTGATAGTCAGGTATATTCGTTTTTAGAATGAATTTTTTTTTTAGAATTATTTTTCAGAACCGTTTTTTTCATTTTTAGAATTTCGTTCTTAGAATGACCCGCTTTGCTACCTTCTTGTCCATTTTTTTAAATAAAAAAATCATTGAGAAATATATTCAGCTGCCATCCGGGTTGAGTTATAATGCCAGAGTGAGCAGTTGACTGTTTTACTAAATTTTTTTTTAAATAGGTCAGGGATATTTGAAGAAGTAAGTCAGGGAAAATCAGGGATATTCATATATGAGTATGAACCTTGTAGTATTGGTAAATCTAAAATTCTTTTTTTTTTTGGTATAAAATGCTGTCTACACAGATTGTAAAGGTCATAACCTCCATGTTGGTTTTCCTGCATGGCTCAGTTTTGCAACATTGGTTCAAACATATGTAAATACTGGAAGCGCTTTTATTTTCGTGTTTTTTAAATTTTTTTTTTTTTGCACTTTGTACGAGTAGGGGTGGCACGATACAAAATAAATGTGTATCCGGATGAAACTTTAAAATTATGGCGATAATCGATAATATCTCAATAAAACAAATTTTGAGGCTGCAATAACCATTTTAATTCTGATAATAAAATTTAAAAAAAAACTTGGCTGAAATCTACAGTGCAACCTTCACAAGTGTGAATTGTGTGGTACTCGCCATGCACTTGCCAAATATCCATTACTTCCTCACCATGTAGAAACAGTTTACCAGTTATTTGCATTAAACTAACTCTCAATCAGCTAAAGTGGCTGGCAACTGTATAGCACAACTCGGTTGACGAGCCCTTGTAATTCGGAACGCAACGTTGCAAACCGCTCTTATCTATACCACGCGCCACGGCTGTTCACCGTGACGCACGCATCACGTGATTAGGCTTGCCCAGTCAGATGGCCGAAGAGCCGCTATTCTCGTTCATCAGTGGCGAACTCATGATGACATCACGGCAAACAGACCTGGCTCGTGGTATAGTCTATGTAGGTTTCCACGATATGACAATTTAATCATGGGGGTTTGCACGATAATTCGATAAATCAGAAAAAGTGCGATACGATAATCGACGAAAATTTGTATCTCGATATATTCGAATTATCGATTATCGTGCCACTCCTACGTACAAGACGGTTTTGCTACATTCACTCAACTGTAAACTACTGACGTAGATTGTAGTGTATAACACCTTGCACCATGCCACAGTCGGTTCTCGGATTGAAAACGTCTTTACGGGCTCTCTGCTTTACCCCTCTCCCTGAAAAATAAGATATAAACTCTTTATTCGCTCTCTAAAAATGCAACTACATCGAATTTTACTTGTATGTAATTATTTCTTTTGGGTTAGGTACGTACATAACTAGAAACGAAAAAGTTGTGGGAACACTTTACGTACATTCGAAACAATTTCATTACTGTATCACCACAAGATATTTCGATAGCCGCCATTTTCAGCTTGGGATGTGCCGAAATTATTACCGATATACAAGAGCTATACTATAGTTCGGACGTAAGAGCCAAGTGAGGAGCCTTTGGATGCGAGTTTCCAGTTTCCGGCAGACTGTACACCTAAGCTCGAGCTATCTCAGCTGGCTCTTAATTTTAACTACCTCTCTCTGTCGGCAATAATTCCAGCGTGTTCCAAGCTGAAAATGCCTCTTATTGAAGTGTCTTTGGTGATGCTGTCTTTGGTGACGCATGTTCAGTATTACATATGTTTGATACAACAATTTCATTACAAATGGATACAAAAGGAGCACTGGGAACATGTTAAACGTGTTCCCACTGCTCCTTTTATGTCCAGTTGTTGTGGAAGTTGCCCAAAGATAAAATCTGCAAGAAAAAAATGTGTGTAAACTTGCCCTTTAAAATGTAAACCAACGAGCTGCACCCGTTGCTTGTAACAACTACAGGTTGTAAACGATGGTGGAAAATAAAAAAATACAGGTGCATACCTATTTACGTTGCCTTTTGGACTTAAATGTCAGACTGCCTGAGCGGGGAATCGAACCCACGACCTTTGAAACCAAAGGCCGGAGTCCTACCGCTCAGCCATACTGACATAGCCGAGCGGTAGGACTCCGGCCTTTGTTTTCAAAGGTCGTCGGTTCGGTTCCCCGTTCGGGCAGTCTGACATTTAAGTCCAAAAGGCAACGTAAATAGGTTTGCATCCGTAATTAACACTTGGTCGAGCCCATTTGGCTTTCCGTCCTGTTAATAAGGTGATGGAAGGCAGGAAAGGGTGGGACACACCCGGATATTCAAACCAGGAAACTTTCGATGATGGCAGGGTCAAAGAGAATGTCCAGAATAGGTCAGAAAAAACTACACGGCTACTGGTGGCTCTTGATCTTGTTAGTCTCTCGCACTACCCTGCTTTACAGGTATACCGGGGCCCCTTTAACGCAGCTTCTCGGGCATCTATTCTGAGCTCTGCCACCACTCAGCCGTTATGACCTCCATACAAAAAACCCACTATGAAAATAAGGAATTGCTGAATTAAAAAAGAAAAGAAAAAGTTAGGATATGCCTTTTCTTTATTGATCTGAGAAAAGGATGACTTGTGCCAGGTTGGGCAGCATCTGGTGCGCCATGTATAAAAGAGGGGAAAAACACTGATGAACTCATGACAAACAGGAAATTGTACCGTGTCTTGTGGAAAACTTCAACAGGTTATGGGTTATTTCCGATTACGGGGAAATTGTGAAGGAAGTGTGACATACAACACTCCTTTGTTTTGTTGACGTGTTTTTCTTCTATTTTCACTTTGTCTTGTTTTAGTTTATTAGCACGGGGTGACTGGGTATTGTATTTCTCTGAATGCAACCAATAAATCTGAAGCATGGTGGATTGCTCTTTTATTTATTTTTTATTACCTGTTTATTAATGTTTGGCTTGTGGCAAATAGGTATTGTGTGCACGGTGTATCTTGAGTCCTGTAAGTGTTTTGTGAGCGGCTACTTCTTCCTGGGTGGGGTGGCTTTAATCGATGGCCGCCATTGTTTTTGTAACCATCTTGGATATCAACAAGGCACTCTGCTACTGAAAACGTACAATCGATTATCTGTGTTCGTTTTGCGGAGAACTCAAGATAGGCCGCGGACACTATAGGTAGGTAGGCAGGTAGGTAAGTGTGCGGGCGGGCAATTCACAGCCAAGCCTATAGAGTCGTATGGGTCCTAAGTTATATGCAATTAACTGAAATTCGGTTTCGATCCCAGTTATTTGAAAACGCTAATTAATTTAACTAGCTGAACGGGGGATCCCAACTCTCCGGAAAGGGAATTGCCTTTCCTTCAGCTATAGTTGCTGAGTTGGGGGGTCCCCTTTGTAGCACACTGGGTCATGCTGGGTCAGTTTGTGTAATGATCCAGTGACTCAGCCAAAAAAATGTGACTCAGTTTACCCAGTTGACCCACTGACCCAGTCCAACACAGAACACATTGTAGACAGGAACTTAAAAAATTGCTGCTATAAAACCTAATTATTGTGCTCTGTCTGCTGTTTACTATTTTATGGGCCTTAAATTTTATTTGACAAGTCCTGGAAAAATCCTGGGAAAGTCCTGGAATTTTAAGTTATAACTGGCAAGTACGAACCCTGAATTTTACTTCTGACTGACCCAGAAGCAGAATGTAACACAGAATGAAAGGGACCGTTTTTGATCCGGATTAGTTCACCTGTGCAGTGTCCTCGTTATTCTTCTCTGCTGATTGCTGGAACGTTAGCAACTTGCCGTCCTTCTCTATACTAAACGAAAAGTATGGAACGTCTGTCCTGGAACGATGGCTAAAAAGGATGGACCCGAGTTCCTGTAAAGATTTTAATTGACAAGTCCTGGAACTAGGTTACAGAAATTTTGTAGTTTACGAAGAGCCTCGTTGCTAAACGTTGCAAGCGCTGCTAAACTGGCCATTTTTTGCTGAAAAATTTAACTTCTTCGAAGTTGGAGTGGGACTTAAACCATAAAATTTAAAGTGATTCCGTCACTCTGACATTAATATTACTTAATAGGGTAACACGAATTGGATACACGTGAGTCGGAGTCAATTAAACGTGAATAATTTCACTTTAGCGAGACCAGGACTAGGGATGACTTTTTACCGATACGATACCGATGAAATGTAAACCGAACCGATCCGATCCGATCCGATCCGATCCGATACCGATAATAATAATAATAACAAATCATGACTATAAGTTAAAATTTCATACAAAAAATGTAACTTCGGTTTCTGGTTTTGCTTGGGTTCCAACTGTTGAGATGATCCAAAATGTTAGTGCAGCAATAACGGCATTTTTACTCTCATTCCTACATACGGCTTCAGTACATTCATCTTCTCAGTTAGATTCTAGTTGGTTGTTGTAAAACTTACAGCGTCAGAACCATCAAATGCTACATTTTCATTCCAAACTGAGCAAATGGCTTTGCTTTTCTCACTTGGACGTTGCTTTTGCCGTGCTTGGTGTCAGTTTTGCAGGGAAGATGGTTGCTTTTCTTGGCATAACAAATATCTGTATCGGAAGCCTTATAGTGGTCCGATACCGATATTGTAAAAATACAGATTATACCGATACCGATTTCAATATCGGACTATCCCTAACCAGGACAGTCCATGTGGAGGGAGGGTAAGGGAAGCACGAGTGCGAATTGCAAGGCTTCTACCCTACCAATCCGAGAGATGGGCAGAAAAACGGTGGCTGGCTGTAGCTATAGGGTTACCAGCCCAGGTACCCGGACGATTTACGGCCCCCAAAACCCCTGGTTTGGCAGAGCCCAAAACCCCGGTTTTTCAGGCTTAGGGCACGTTTATGAAACTACTCACTTTTGCATTCTCGCAGCTAGAAGCTAGAAATCACCTCAAATTCCAACATGGCGGCGGTCTTATGTCTGCCGCCTCGCAACGAAACAGCAAATAACGTGAGTTCAGAAGCGTTTGGGAAAATTGTTTCGTCATGAGGAATTTTTTATATTATTGGCACGGCTTATAAGACTGCAAGTATTTACTCAAAGGATGTCGGATTTAGCTAATCCATCTAGCGTTGTTACCATGGCAATGTCACCTTTGCCATCGCGATTGAGTTCTAGCAGCGAGAATGCAAAGGCGAGCCGCTGCATAAACGCGCCCTTATTGTGGTGAAATGGATGCGCTAATTTTCGCTCCCTTATTTTTTACATTTTTACTCTGTTACGGAATGTTTTAGTAAAAGACAAGTATGATCCGAGTGAGCTATAACCCTGAAGCTGCTTGGCCACTATCCGGTGATAGCCTGGGCAAACAGGAAAGCCTCTTCATCCCTTCATTGTCACAGCAATCAGCATTGTTGCTGGTTTTACTGCTTGTTCCAGCTTTGGGCTGCATCCATCTCGCGCACCTTTAATCGCTTACTGGAGTTGATTCGATTTAATTTTAAAGGAAATTTAAAATGCTATCTGAGGTCCTACTTTCAAAAATATGAAACTTGAAGATTGCTACCGCGAGTAGCAATGTTCTAGTTTTCATTTGGCGTTTGAAGTGTTGGTCGGTACGATTATCTTGGCTAATAAGCTTCACCTTGGCGGCCTTTCTCTGGTTCAATGATATCACTGCCTTCAAAGCCCAACCCTCTTTGGAAACTTGGCGGTTTCTTTTATACCAGTTTTGGTTTTGGGTGGATCCTACTTTCAAAAGCGTTATGTGTAACGAGTTAGGATTGGAATAGTAAATGTAACAGTATAGGATTTGAGTAAGAAGTTTTAAGAAATTCAGTAAAGTGTGTAAAAAGTAAATAAATGTTGCTAGGCTAGTTTACTTCATATATAATATTAGCATTTTTACATTTAAAAAAATTGAAGTAAGGCGAGACTGTTGAACTCGCGTTGCATCTTGTAGAACTTTGTGTAAAACCTGGGTACGTGGATTAACCCAGGTTGTATATTTTTCAAACCCAAAAAGCCAGGGTTGTCATTGATTTGAAAACCCCTCTTTGAGCCACATCAAGGTGTTCATTCCTTGGTCGTCATATCCTTTTTAGGACATGGTCCTTGGCACACCACCTTTAAAATTGTTTAGAGCATAAACAAATCTATAAAATCTTATATTCCACTTACGTAATCTCTTATTTTCGCGCCATAATTGTTCGTACGTTTCACTCCTTCAAATCGTAAACATCCGGCCACCAAATTTTAGGTGTAACTCCTGGGCTGGAAACTCGTCCTCTTCTTTGTTCCGTCCCATTGATTTGCGTTAATGGGTTGATACCGGTCACACGGATTTCGATTGTGAAAAACCCGGGGTAGTTTTTATTGCTTTTGGCTGCCCTAATGCGGTGGAGGATTCGTTTGAGTGAAGCCAATAATGACGCGAGAAAATGACCAAGCTTTTATCAAGGGAAGCTCGCGTCCACCCAACGTTCAACTGGGATGGGTTTTTTCCTTCCTTTTGGCAACTTCCGGCCAGTATTTGCCTGCAGAATATTCAAATCGCAACTGCGAAGTTGAACTGACAAGTTCAGGGGTGTGAAAGTTGACGGATCACGATAGGCCTAACGTCAAAAGTGGTGTGCTGTAGATTCGTCATTTTGAATTGAGGCATATATGACGTCATAA
>JAHWFP010071287.1:22915-46892 GCA_023313725.1 Lithobius niger
AATCACCTCTACCCTCCCCTGGATGTGCGTGCACATAAATTAAGAGCGTTGGCTTCATCTTGGTCATTCGCGGCTGGTGTGCCTCTAGATGAAGTGGTGACCGCCTGCGCCTGGCGCAACAAAAACATGTTTATATGACACTACATTCATGACTTTAGTGCTTCAGTTTACGGTGTAAACATGAAAGTTAACGTTATGGCTGGCTACGCAGTGGGCAAAAAGTAGTACCCGTCTGCTGAAGAGAATGATGCCTATGTGTTTCAGGTGGGTACGTTTGTTGTGGTGCTGATAACATGTCGGTATCGTCTAATCATTTTACTCTGGGTTTAGCTTGACCCACCTCCTTTCGGACAAAGCCAGCTAAAACTAAAATTTTCGGATAGTAGTGAAAACGATAATTTTAAAGATAAAATTAGTTTTTACTTATCCTAAAATACTCACTTTTAGTGACAACCCACCAGGGGCATTGCATGCTGGTAGTTGGCACGCAACGCCACCTGGTGGGCAGCTGAGGAAGCCTTTTAAAAGAGAATTTTGAAGGTCTTTGAGCATTGAGCATTTAAACAAACGATTTAGCATTTAAACAAGCAATTTAACCCTTTAAAGACGGGTGCGCCCGAATCCGCCCGCTGTATAATCATTGTTTACAGCTCTTCTACAAGTCGTATCGAAAACTTCCAGCCAATTACAGTAAAATTTAAACTGGGATATGAAAGCCAGATCATTAAGGATAAAAATGACGCAGGTTTCATTCCCTTACCTCAACTGGGTGAGAAGCTGTGATTTTTTTTCTACAAGTCAGTTATAAGTCCTTAGCGCGAACGCAGTCCTTAAAGGGTTAAAGCTGAAACTAAAGGTAAGTATTTTAGGATAAGGATAAAGTATCGGTTTTTTTTCCCCACTAGTTCATTGGAGAAAGAAAACATTACCTTTAAAGAACACATTCAGTCTGGTGCTGTGTTCCCAGACCCGTTTAAACATCTTAAACAAGTCAGACTATACCAACAGAACTACGTCAACACTGCTAGGTTACCACTGCAAGCTATATGCTGGTGCTATTCTGTGTGATATAGTGTATACGCACCTAATGTTCCATTCTGTATGTTTTGATAGAATGTTAATTATTTCTTGTGGTTTATGCTTTACAGAGGTCCCAAGTTTGATCTGGTGGCTCATGCAACGCTCAAGTTGAGTGAAGTACATGACAGCATCAAGACCCATGACTTAGTCATGGAGAACTTGGGTAAGTACTTTTGTCTTATTACTGCTGTGTTATTTGTTAAACCACTGAAGGGCAAGTAAAAAAAAGTTCTTTTGCCTTGAGAATATAAACAAAATGGGGGGAGGAGACAGACAACCATTACCATCAATCAAGAGTTGCTTGGCACACAGGATGGATTTTCGTTGGCGATATTAGTTGTCCATGTTATATTGTCGTAGCCACGTTTCTTGGATACTTTTCTTGCACAAAAGAACAGCATTTCTTGCAGACTGGCATATTTAGTGGTTGGGTGGTTGCTACGTAAGAAACTAGCTCCCAAAATGCTAGTCACATTGACTTTTGGTAACTGCAGTAAGTTTGTATTTTTATAACTACACTTATCCATTCAGGAAGTTACAATCAACGAGCGTAAGTAACGTAAGTTACAAACTCAACAAGCATCCATCAAGCTCATTAATTGTACGAACGTAACCGGATCACAGGGTAGGCAGCCAACTTTAACCTAAAATTACACGGATTCAACTTGAAATTGCAGCATAAAGCACACTCTCCAAAGACTGTAATGATACTTATGTGTTTTACGATTAGTGCGTACTGCTCAACCTCCAGAAAAGGTATTAGAATTAGACATTATAACGATCCGGGAAATCTGCAAGCAGGCGTAACCTGGTGGGAGAGCCAAGAAATAGCTCATAAATTTTAAGTTATAGACAGGAGCACTATTTGAAACAAAAATGAGCCAGAAGTAAAGATAAGTATTTTAGAAAGTAAAAATTATTTTTACATTTAAAATTCAGCTTTTCATTAAACTTTAGAGGTCAGTTGCATAAAAATTTAGTGGGCCCAAGAATACAGCGACTAATAAAACAAAATAAAAAGCCGCGCAACAACATCAATTTGTTCTTTTTCATTATTTAATGGTCCCAAAGTACCTAGTTTTATTTTTAATGACGTGGATTGTATTTTCCAGAAAATCCTCAGAGTCAACTGCCGTTGTTTGGTCACTTCTGCTGTCGACTTGCGGCACAACCTGAATGTGTGGTTGAGGACCATGTCATTGGCTACCTATCGTTAGTTCAGGTACATCAAGTATAAAGTGTTGTTTAAATTAGATTTTGACATGCCTTGTGTCGAGTTTAGACTGGTAAAGCTTACACTGGTGTGGAGTTATATCTGCTGAACTGCAGTGGTCGGTATGCTGAGTTACCAGAATCGCTTATAAATGGCATCACTTAGCAGCTGACAGACCTGTGAAGATATTGAGTTTGTGGGATGTTGATTGTTAATGTTACCCGAAAACAACCAATGAAGTTGTTGCGAACAGCAGTTTACGCAATTTGTCTTTAGGTTGACTGATGTGCTATGTACTTAGCTATGCCCACCTCCTGATTCATCACTTCTTTGGTGCCCGCAAAGGCATACTGAAGCCCAGCTCCTAATAAGTTGACTGTAATTGTTAAACAGAAACAAATGTTGGTGTCCTAAATTAGTGTTCCTAACAAGACAAAGGCTAGCATGTGAATTTATTTATAAGCACAGTTCGTTCTTCGCACAGCACAGATTTGTACTTAATTTATGCTGGATGTAGTGTCTGATACCAAGTCGCTCAAAGATCTGACACAGACGACTACCCAGTGGAAATGAGAAAAAGAACAATCTGTGTTCCAAAAAGTCAAGCACGCCGCAGTCGGCAATACTTACATACGTCTAGATGCAGAAACGATTCTAAGTAGATTACCAGCTATGCTGTTGCAGAAAACAAGAAGACGGGAATGATCAATCATTGGACCGTTCTTCATTGAATCATACATTCATTGAAAGGTACAGAACAAAGATACTTCCAACTTGAACAAAAATTGCTTTGTGGGGATGTGAAAACTTTGTGTGTATAAAGTGCCTAATTAAAACTTTAATGGCTTTAAATAGTTGCTGCAATTACTAATGAACATTTGCCAGCAACGATAGAGGAGTAGCATCAGCACATACCGTAATATACCTATGTGGTCGAACATAAAAATAAAATAAAAAGTAAAATAAAATCATTACCACGTGCTACTCGTTCCCCAACGGATTTCGTTTACCTTTTCTTGATGCCGCAAATGCTACAACATATCTGTGCTGAATCAAACAGATACGCTGCACAAGTCAATAATGAATATGTCAATTCACCACGTGCTTCAAAATCATATGAACGATTGTGGAAATGGTAGGATGCAACAAATGGCATGACAATGCCTAGGTTAAAAGCAGTGTTAGCCCTAACGCTAAACATGGGTTTAGTACACAAACCGGATATGAAAGACTATTGGAATACAACTGAAAAACTACAACGAACGCCTGGATTTGCAGAAGTTATGGCAAGAGACAAATTCATGTTTTGCCTTTCAAACCTTCATTTCAATAACAACGAAATTCAAAAAAAAGGAGAGGACGGTTATGACCCGCTATTCAAGGTGAGACCTATATTGACCATGTTTCAGGACTTGATTAAAAAAAAATACTATGTTCCCGGACGCTATGTCAGTGTTGATGAGAGTTTGATAGGCATGAAGAACCGCACAAACTTGATGCAGTATCTCCCCAAGAAAAAACACCATCGATGGGGCGTCAAGCTGTAGGTTCTCTGTGATTCGTCAACAGGTTACATATACAAGTGCCATATATATACTGGAGCAAAGGGAGAGCTAGAAATGACGACAACTACACTAGGACAATCATACGATGTGGTTATGTTTCTGATGCAAGAGTTGTTAGCTGAAGGACGAACATTAGTTGTTGACAACTTTCATACGTCGTTACCACTTGCACACAACTTGGCCTACAACCACAACACTCAACTCATAGGCACAGTGCGAAGCAATAGGAAGGATCTTCCGCCCAAACAAAAACTGAAGATTCAAGAAAAGGTTTATTTGAGAAGTGACTAACTGTTGTATGTAGCTTTTCAAGAAAAGAAATCTCAAACTATACCAGTGCTGCTATTGAGCACTTGCAATGTTGCTGAAGACGTTGACGTACATCGTTGCGGCAAAGATGTTTTGGTCCCCGAAATGGTTGAAGAATACAATCAGCAGATGGGGGGTGGGTACGTTGCGGATCAAAAAATATATTACTACGAAAGTGAGCGTAGGTCGTATAAATGGTACATGAAGATTTTTTCCAATTTGTTGAACCGTCTAATGTTGAATGCGTACATTGTGTACCCAGAAAGCCTGGCACAACGAAAGGAAGCTGAAGCAAACAATCCCATCTTTTGTCGCCAAAGACTTCAAGCCTGTGTCCAGAAAAAAATTCCTACAAATGACAGTAGCTTCACTTTCGGATAACTACTGCGACAATAACACACCTGGCCTTGGTAGGCCTAACTTGCTTTCCCCATGTAAATTGGAAAAGTTGCAGCTCCTCGTGACCCGAACAAATAAAAGAAAACAATGAGAAATGGATTGTGCTGTTTGTTCGGACAGAAAGAAAAAAAAGGAAATGTTCAACATACAAGTGTCAAGCTTGCAATGTTGGTGTCTGCCCTACTTGCTTTTCGAAACACATTACCACAATAAAATAGGTAATGAACTGCAACGAAACCTTTAGGGCTACAGCCTTTTTTTTTTTTATTACTGCCTTCAAATTTGCACAGGCTACAATTTTTGTACTGTAAGCAAACTGTAAACCTTTACCTTCTTTTATTGCATTCAAATTATATTTTCGTAGTACCATACTGTAAGCTAGTAAACTTGAGTAAAACCATTTCAACTAAGCTTGCAATGCTGGTGGCTGCCCTACATGTTTTGAAGAACACAACAATTAGGTGTGTTTTTTATTAGGCCTGTATTCATTTTTTATATGAAGGTTAGGCCTATACACCATTTTAGTACTGTAAGCCTGAAAATGTGTGCAGGCTTAAACCTAGCCTACCCCAAAAAAAAAAAAATGGATACAGGCAAGCCTTTCTTTTCTGAGAAGCTTGCAATGTTGATGTCTACCCTACATTTTTGATGAAACTTACAACCTTTAGACTATTATCATGGAATTATTTTTTTTTCTTACATTTTTAGTAATGTAAGCAAGTAAAGTGGCACAGTAAGAGCATTTCAAATTCTTATCCTCCAATATACACTTTCATGAACCAGGCAAGAGGGTTCCTTGAA
Source organism: Lithobius niger (assembly GCA_023313725.1). Taxonomy (NCBI): domain Eukaryota; kingdom Metazoa; phylum Arthropoda; class Chilopoda; order Lithobiomorpha; family Lithobiidae; genus Lithobius; species Lithobius niger. The sequence continues at coordinate 28,283 of JAHWFP010071287.1, forward strand.
AAACAGTGTTAGGCTAGCTTGCAGTGCAGCTAAATTAGAAAGCTTCACTGCAGTGCGTTATTTATTTGGCTTTTTTGGTTGGCTCTGAGCTGTAATAGTGAAACTTTATTGTGATGCTGATTCAATGCCTATGCCCACACAAATTTGCACAGTGTTTGTATATATGTGTACCTTTGACCTCAAATTGTATAGATTTGTTTTAGTGGTAGTTTTTGAGGTACAAGTTACTAAAGTGCTAAGAACAAAAAAATTAATGTATTTTATTGAACTTTAATACGCCTTATCTTCTAGTAGGTGAGCTATTATGCAAGTCAAATATTTTTTTTTACTCACTGTTCAATAACGCAGAACCAAAAGCCAAAGGTTTTCACCACAAAACCAGCGAATTTTCAACAACCTTTACTAGTTGTGTTCTTCAGGTACTTAAGCCACTTGCACCCACTTTTTGATCATACGATGGAAGGATCGGTGGATTTTCCCCTCGATGCTGTGATTTCGTGCACGCATTGAAGAACTCCAGAGAATTTGCACCCAGGTTAAAGGAACTGTCGAAATTGTGCCTTTTTTTTTTAAAGAATACTTGTGTTATTTGTCTTAAACTTTCTATTAATGAGGGTCATTAAGAAAATTCTTCGTATAGTAAAACCTCATTAACTCGAACAGCGAGACTGGCATTGCAGTTTGAGTCAAGTGGAGTTTGAGCTAAACGGTAATACATTAAAATACAAGACAGGCTGTTGGCCTCTGGAGTACTGAGTAAATATCTCTATCCATTTAAATACACGTCTGTGTTGTATGCAAAATACACTACTAGTTTATCAGAAAAAATCGGCAGAAATACTCTTTCAGGTACGAAAACAACACAAAATACATGGTGTTAGTAATAAAATTACCATCAACCAATATTAGTTTGAAACAACGAGGTTGGTTTTGTATTGGGCCAACCAAAGCACATAATTGTTTGACTTAACAGATAGTTTGACTGAAGCAAGTTTGAGTTAACAAGATTTTACTGTATATGGTGAAAATCCGGTCAAAAGGCTGACCAATGATTCTCTGGTTCTTAGAGTTATTTAAAAAATAGACAATTAGAAATAACAATTTAAAACATAAACAGTAGAAGCAGGGACAATGATTCGTTGCTATTCCACAATTTTCAAAAAATCGCGAAATTAACAGTAAATTGTTTTGGCTTGAAATTTCTTGGTGTTATAACCAACCTTACCACATGTGGAACGATTCAAAAAATCGGAAATTGTGGAAAGCTGAAATTTTTAGCAAAAATTTCAACTTTCCACGATTTCCGAGATACTTGCAGATTTTTCCGGATTTCGTGCTGTTATTGACTCTCGTTCACACCTTCTTATACCCAAAACCAAATGGGATCCAATCCAAGTAATAGCTTATTACTTGTGAATTTTCGGAGGCCTATTACTGGCACCTTCTACAGGCCCGAGCCAACCACGCTAGAATATGACTAACAAGTGGATCCCGTGCCAAGATTGCTCAAAAACCGTAGATTTGAAAAACACTAAAGTGCTGCTGCATTCCAACTCCAGGCAAGAACCCGATCTTTATGCACTGGAGTCCATAGATCCAATACTGCAGAGAAAAGTACATTCCCTTAATGATTGTGCAAGCTCCTTTAGTGATTTTACACGGAATAATTCGTCTCGGGCTGCAGCCAGCCCCCTTTAGCAGATTCTGGAGGGCCAGCGTAACTTCAATTTCAGACGGTTTAACTATAAGCGGCCGTTGTCGGCCTCCTTGTTTTGACAACAACTGGTGGTGGGAAATTTTTAACTACAATAAAGCTTTGTTAGCATTTCCGGCAGCAAGGCACGGCGCACGTTCGGATTTAAGATGGAATAATTAAAGCGTGCCGAGCTGCGCCAGCGCGTGCCATTCCGGGCTGGCCGGTTGTTGCGTAGCGGCCGTCGTGGCTCGCTTGCGCGCGTCATGGGACGGCACGGCATGCAAACATTTCCCGGGCGCGGTATGGGACGCAAACATTATTCAATGTGAAATCACTACTTCATTCCCTCGAATTTTGCAGTACACCACATCAAAACTAATCAACCAACTTGAAACACAGTGGCAACCTTTCCTGAAACCACCACAGGAAGAGGGCAGCACCTCCACCAACATAAGCTGCCCAACTGAGCAAAGCTTTCTGTGGTGCACGCCGAATTCAAAATTTCATAAACAATTTTGTTAGTCATAATCTAATGTGGTTGCTTGTTTGACGCTGGGCTCAGGCCTAACGAAGATGGCACTCTTAGGCCTCCAAACTTTAACCAGTAATAGACTATATTTTTTTCCAGCAGAAAAGCGATCTACTGGACACCAAAATAACTTTTCTCCTTAGTATAGCCTATTTAATTTGAGTCGAGCCGATCCGATCCGAGTTTGCAACAGAAGATTCGAGTATCAAGCCGAGTTTGAGTATTTGGCAGAAATATTTTGTTTGCAAGTTTCTCTTTAATTTGTTAAGGTAATAATAACAAAGATGGTGCATAACTGGCTGTGTGGATCATGGTTTTCCACTTTAAGGATATAACTTGAAAATGGTTTGAGCTATTGACTTTGCGCCTGCACCATCAAAACGCTCTTGTTGAGACGATGAATTTGGTATGTTGGAATGTCGAAGTCAGTCAAAAATCGACGAAGTTATCGCATTTTTACCGGATTAGAGTTTTTCAAGTATGAATGTGAACAGCAAGCCGAGTTTGAGTACAAATTTCATACTCAGTTCGGCTCAAATTTTTCTAGTATCATGCATTCCGACACAAACAACAATTGTTCCCGCGGAATGTTGTGACTGATTGATGGCCGCGATAAGTCATTGTTTTTTAATATAAGAGATTGCGGAAATTCAGCAATTGCATAAAACATGGATTCTGATAATAAACTCGTACTCCAGTGCCAAGTTCAGTTACAAATGACATACTTATAAAAAGTCATACGTGCTCGTGAAACGACAGAAAACAAATAAACTGTCCACTCCATGTAGCTCCAAACCTTAAGTAGTTTCTAGAATTAAAGGTCCAAGGGTAACATCTAACTAGGGATGTGCGAGTAGAAAAAATTTAATTCGAGTCGAGCCTAGTTTGCAACAGAAGAATCGAGTATCGAGCCGAGTTCGAGTATTTGATGGTAATATTTTGTTTGCAAGTTTCCCTTTAATTTGTTAAGATAATAGGAACAAAGATGGTGGTTAGTTGACTGTGGGTCATGGTTTTCCAGTTTTAAGGATACAACTTGAAAATGGTTTCAGTTATTGACTTTTAATCTGCACCACTGGAAAGCTCTCTTCGAGGCGATCGATTTGGTATATTGGAATGTCAAAAACGGCCAAAAATTGACGAAGTTATCGCATTTTCGCCGGATTCGAGTTTTTCGAGTACGGATGCAAGCAGCGAGCCGAGTTAGAGTACAAGTTTCATACTCGGCTCGAATTTTTCGAGTATCGCACATCCCTACATCTAACCCTTGTCCCTTCATTTTTCATCTTGTTGCAAATGGTGACTAAATTTGTTTGCCTAAACAACAGAAAGTCAACTGCTAAACAGTGCTACGGAAGATAGGGGACAAAACACATAGTTGCTAAGGCTCCTTTCTTTTCTTTATATACTTTTTCACCTTCAGGTAAATTAATGCAGACCCATGCATAAGAATTCTTGCTTTCTACCATGTGCTGAAAGTTCACTTGTAGTTGGGCCCACCTGGAGGACTGCAAAGCCCATTAATTTAAGTATAGTTGCCAGAAATTAACGTCGGTGTTCTAAATCGTTTTCTTCCTGCAACAAGAGAAAGGAGATGGGAGTAGTTTGCTAGCAGCACACAGCAACAACGGATGTATTTATTATTTGTTTTGGGCAGCTGCAATATTTTTGATCACCCAGACCTGGTCAGTTCTAGTTTAATTTGTCAGGTAATTTGTGGGTCTATGCTGGCTTATTCATTGTGTAAGGCGTTGATTTTTGTCGTGAAAATAATTTACAGAAAAATCCTAGTCCTAATTGGTTTTTCTTTCTTTTCTGTGTCCTTTAAATAGCAAGTAGGAGAAGTGAGTTGTCTAAGACGGTTTTGGTGCACTTTACGCAATTTCTCATTATCCGTGTGGACGAAAACAGAAGATGTTAATTTGGCTATCGAACCTCATCTTGCAATCCCAGTCAATCGAGTAAGTACATTACGGAACATTCCTAAGCTTGCAACTCGGTTTTCAACAAAGATGATAACCACCAATACAGATTTAAAAAAAAAATCCAAACTTAATGAAAATAGTTTGGCTCAATGAATGATTTCACTTGGGTGACCTGGTGTGGTACAATAGCCATTCAGTATGTTCCAAAACTACAATAAGGACTCGCCAAACTCACCTATGGCATGACTGATGGATTTCTACGGGACTACAGCGAGCAGTATCCAGAGGTAGTTTATTGCTGAACGCGCGCCTTATCGCCCAGTTTATCCGGAACTCTGGAACAGTTTCTCCCACATCCGCATTGGAGGTGAGTTTTGCTACCTTCATGACCAAGCAAGCTATGATGATGCTACAGAGCTATCAGTTGCGTCAAAAGGTGATGTCACTTGTACTTAGTTTTGGAACTCTGTTCGGTCTGCTGTGTTTTGGTCCTTTGGAGGTACCATACTGGACCTCTAAAAACAATTAACCTGGATTAGTGGTTTTGACAGCATCAGCGTAATTAACAAAAGGTAATTCAAGCTAAAAGAAAAGATGTGCTCCCTTTCCCGACTTCCCTCATCCCAACCCGTCAAGTTTAATACTTTTAAGTTTTAAGTTTGGGCCGATCCTGATATTTACCAATGTTTGCAATATCGGTAGAATTAGGGATAAGTAGATAAAACACAGATAAACTGATAATTAACCAACCAATATTTTCACTTCTCGTTGACCGAATTTGACATTTGAAACACCATTTTTAAGGGTTTTCGTCAGCTTTCCAATGGTCCAAACATTAAGTTCATATCTCTTTCTGTATAGAAGTTACAAGACAAAATGTTAAGTTTTATTGGTAGGGGTTTGTTGTTTCAATTGAAGGCTCAATTCAAACACTGATAGTTTTCCATTATGATTTCCTCGAGTGTGCTTTATTTATGTAATGATTTTAAAGGTAATTTTTTTATTAAGCATACGGTACTTCATTGTTAAAGTTTTCGGTTAATTGGGAACTGGGATGGGTTATCGACATTTGGTATCGGCCAGGTTCGTTTAATGATCAGCTCGGGTGAAAGAAAGCTGTTCGGCCCATGCTTACTTTTAACCTATCCAAGGCCAGTTACGTAGCTTTGTCTACCTCCCTTGCCCCTCAGTCAATCTAATAAGTCAAGACTTAGTCCATACACATGACTTCCTACTCATTGCCACTACTGGCCGTAAGCGTATTAATAAATACGTATTTACGTTGCCTTTTGGCTTAAATGTCAGATGCCTGAGCGTGGAATTCCACGCTCAGGCAGTCTGACATTTCAGTAAAAAAAAAGCAACGTAAATAAGTTTGCATCCGTATTTATTTAACCCTTCTTTTTGGCTTTCCGTCTTTTTAAGCGTCTTATACAGCAGATAAAAGGACGTGCAAGATTATAACTCCAAGATGACTTTCATTTTATTTTCTACAGGAAACAAAGTTGAAGGTAGGCGGTGCCACTGGCTACATGCACAGCTTCACCCTTTATAGCCTTGTAAATGGCCGCCGGCAGGAGAATATGTGTGTGGCTGAAAGTGAAATGGATTTATTCAAGTGGGTGACCCATCTGAAGCAGCATTGCCAGGACCAAGGTAAATTAGACAGAGTATTACTGAAGCCTCCAGCCTTCTGTGAGTTTTACTGTAGGAAGTTTTAATTTTGTTTTCTGTGTACGGTTTAATCACAGAACACTAGCACCTGAATTAATTGGGTTCGAGGGTGTTCAGACAATCGAGTAGGTTAATATTCCAATTTGCATCCAGAATAAAAGAATAAAACTCTTCTCTTGGCCTAGTTTTAATTAAGGACGTGTAATTGATACAATTTTGCTAAATCGCAATTTTAGCAACATTTTAGCTACGAGTTATACAAATTATTCTCGAAGTGGTAGATACACAATCACTAACTGTAGGAAAAACACTCACTTAATTTTTGCAAAATTCTGTAAATGCTGCAAGATGTCACAAAGTTTAAAAGGAGTGCAAAATCAACCGCGAATTCGAACCTGAAAACAGAAAAGTTACAATAATTTTAATGAAAAGCTAGGTAGTACTGTATATTCGACAACTAGCCACCGGAACAAAATTCGTAAAAAAACGTTACCACCAATGCAATGCACAGGTGAGTTCTATGCCATTAAACGCTGCTTCTTCAAGGTTACCTGAAGCAGTTGAACACCATTAACCACGCATGTATGGTTGGCAAGTTTGGCGGCAGTCATCGTGTTACGCATCTCTATTTTCGTACTCTATGGATTTGTTATCTTTAATTTTGTAAACATACGAGACAACGGGATCCTGTCATCAAATTCAACTGCCAAATCTATCACTGCAAAAATGTACTGAATTCCTGCAAAGCTGCACTTTCATCGCAACAACATGCAAAATTGTGCTTAATATTAGGGGTCGTTCAAGTATTACGTCATCAAGAAATTGGCCATAGTTAACCCCCCCCTCGTCATCGGTCGTCATCAATTGCTCAAACCCCCTCCAGTATTACGTCATTTCTAACTTGGGATAACAGTGCTTACATCTTCAACTGGCCACCTCCCCCCCTCATCCTCAATCGTCACCAGCGGGACAACCAATTCCTGACGACGTAATACTTGAATGTCCCCTTATCGTGGAAATTACATGTCTTTGGTTTTAATGTTGGGGCATCTTGATGTAATTTTAATGAAAATGCTTTAAAATTCTGGTTTGAAATGTTACAGAAACAGAAATCAAGTAGTATCGTTTTACCCGAATATAAGACTGTACTTTTTTTTCAAATTTATGCCATCGTCTTATACCAGTGTGCAACTCGGTCAAACTTTGTCTGAATTTGATGTTTGAATACATCATTAGAATAGTTTTTCCGAGAGCTAGGCATTGTTGCTATTGTCAAGCCAGTTGCTTAAGCAGTTTTGCAAAACCTAAATATATATTGTGAAAACAGTGTTGGTAAGCAGTCCAAAATAAAAGATATTGTTAAAATTTGGGCTTCGAAGCCAGCACCAGGTGAATTTACTAGTATACAAACTTGTGACGTACTCGGGGAGTAGACGATTGAATTCATGAAATATCTCAAAGCCAATTTACTCCTTACTCCATAGCTAGGGGACTATGCACTGAGAACACATATTAGGCATAAAACACAAGTTTAGGAGCTTGGTCTTATCCTGAGCTGAGTCCAGGGACACAACCTTTCGAGTTGCCTGACCCACACCAAGTGCCTACTGTTGTCCAGACCCTTGTATTTATGGAGGGGGCTGAACAATAGAAGTAGCCTGAGGATTTACGTTGCGCAACCGCTAACAGGTACAAGCCGGTGATTGTACCCTGAGCGTTTTACTAATTGTGCGCCTTGCTATTTGTAAATAGCACGTTACAAACTGACAAATGTAATACCAAGCCTTGTGAAAGCGTTGCTAAAGTCACCCGTTTACAATCGCAGCTATTTATTTCTTCGGAATATGTAAATCCCAAAATACTACTCTTCTTCTATTTGAGTGGTTTTATATTCGGGATAATACGGTAAGCTTAATTCTTTTTCCTTATCCAAAAATAATTAAGTTTGTGACTAATTTTCTAAGAACGGCTGAGCTTCCACTGTTCTCAACTACTACAGTCTTAGCGTTAAGGAAATGTATCCAAATAATTGTGCCTCTTTTCGTGTGCAATGGATTAGTAAAATTGCTTTTTTTTTGTATTGTTTGTATTCAGTTCTTTGGAAACATGTCTCAGACAGCTATATGGAAATACAATCACCAACGCCGTGTCGCCTTCCATTTTTTGTACGCAATAGGAAAGGATCTTTGTACGATGAGACTCCTTTGAAAGGTGAGTAGGAGAACTAAAAGTTTATTAAAATAATAATCTTATTCCCTAGGTAACATCGTTCGTTTACATTACTGTGAAAGTTCTCATCAAAATGTGAGTCATAATTTTGAAAATTATGTGAATTATGACTCGGATCTTATTCCCGACGCAATCTTTAAAATTTGGTTTGTTTTTAACAACATGAAGTACAGTACTTGCTTTGAACAGGTTACCTCATAATTGACACGTGAAGTCCTGATATTAAATGCCAGGTTAATATCACTGATTTAACACTTAAGGGACTGGACATTCTAACAGCAAAAACATGCTGGGGACTGAGGAAAGAGTATCATTTTAAAAAATTCACCAAAAATAAACGAAATGTGCAAAATAAATGCTGTTTTTTTTAATCATCTGTTGTCGTATGAATTTTCCATTAAACTAAATAATTGTATATGGCTGTTAATGTAGATTATTAAAATTAAAATCAATCATACCCTCTTTACAAGAAAGAAAAAATTGCAAAGTAACTTACATTTTCGTCATTGTAATGCTGAAAGTAATTTTTTAGTTACAGTAAATGTAAAATATGCCATTAAGCACATATTGCTTATTACCTTTCCTGCCAATACCGCTGCCTTGTGCGAATTGCCTCGAAGCATGGAACAACACAGAGCACAACTGCACAATCGCGACACTTTCTTTTCGGGCTCGTTTGCCATCAGAGTACTTTTTTTTTTTTTAAAAAAACCTTACACACTCGTGCAACATGCTTTTTTTCCTCCACCTAATCCACTTTGCTTATGTCAACTCCTTCATCCTCCCAAGTGGTTCCAAGTCGAGTCGCCATGTAGATGGGTGACGTCAAGTCGTAACAAGCCGCTTAAGTCGTCCCAAGTCATCATCGAAGTCATTGTATCGAAGAACTGTGTATTGTCGAAGAGGGACAAAACTAACTCGCCTAGTTGCAAAACTAAATCGCCTAGTTGCAAAACCGCTAAGCCAACAAATCATCTAGTTTGCAAGGCTTCAAGTCGGGAATAATAGTTGTCATGGCCATTCTGATCACAATTTTTCGCTTTCGTCCCCAAGTTGTTACGGAAAAGAGGGAGTGAGATGGGTCGAGGCAGTCTTCCCAGCATAGCATGAGTGGGGTTTGCGATTCTTTGACATAGACTCACTTGGAGAATGTTTTCTTGACGTGTCTTCTGCAGCTCGTGACATTTAGAATGTCGAGATCTTGTCATGGGGACTGGTGAAGGATTCGTCGACGGCCAGGACGAACAACAAGAAATGCTTCAATGGAGGTTGTTGGTGGGCATGGTCAACCATTATCTCCATTCTTTTGGAAAGACTGCCCGTCGATCATCATCACTCGAAAGGTCCGCCATCAGTGACTTTTGCAAATTTGGAAGACGAAGCACCTACAGCAGCTACATCAACTGAATCTGGAGGTGGAAGTTCCGGGGAACCCACCAGCGGCACAGATGCTATTGTTTACGGATGCATCAAACCAAGAAATGGGCATCCATTTGGAGTCGATGCAAACATCTAGAGTATGGTCGATGGAGGAAAGTATTTTCACATAAACATGCTGGAATTAAGAAATGTAAAAAATGCATTCAGGTTGGTCAGCGCTCCGTCGTCATAAAGTGTTAAAAAGTGTGATGACGGACAACACCATGGCAGTAGCCTACATTCGGAGGGGCTAAGGGCACCCATTTGATATCCCTGATAGACGAAGTTTCGGTTCTGTTTCAAATCTGCCAAGTAGAAAAAATAATTCTTCAACTCTGACATATTGCGGGAATTTGAACGTGTTAGCAGACGACCTTTCAAGGACGGACACTATCCCAACAATGGAGTGGAGGTTGAACCCAGGAGTTTGTAAGGCATTGTTTTTAGCATTAGAGAACGTCATTCCTAGACCTCTTAGTGGAAGAACTGACAACTGCTGAACTGGGTCGCCAGAATTGTACCGACACGGAGTTATGTTAACTCCGGAATTTTCCTAAATGCTGACTCCTGTTTGGACCCGGAATTACAGTAACTCCGGATTCATAATTTGCTTTGAAAGTTTCTGAACAATCCGAAATTGTAGTAACACGGACTTACCTTAACTCTGGATTTTTCTGAAATACAGACGCCTACAGGCGACCCGGAATTGCCGTAAATCCGGACACGTATTTTACTTTAAAACTGCTTGCAAAAATCCGGTATTGCAGTAACACGAAACTACCGTAATTCCGGCTTTTTTGTGACTTGTTACAACGGGACAAAGTCACAAAAAAGCCCCAAATAATCCCCCAGACCCCCCCTGGGCCGCACTATTATCAATGTCTTCCCACACAGGGCCCACCTGTACTATTGGGCCAGGGGTCCGTACTAGTCTGTACATGCCACTGCTCCAATGAGCCTAGCTCGCTTGATTTATGAGGAAATCCGGAGGGCCCGAGGAAACTGTGCGAAATCATATTCACCACCCTCCATTGTCCGTTTCTTACCACCTGCAAATACTTACTTCAGTAATTATGCTTAAAATCATCATTTTACGCTATCACTGCTCATTTATCAACTAAAAAACTCTTTTTTTTAGCTTGTATCCAAACTTTCTCTCCTCTCCCGCCAGGGGCACTGCTACTCCTAACTAGGAGGCCGCCATCTTGTTTGTTCCCCTCATCACATTTTGAGCACGTTGTTGGGGAAGGACGTGTTTGGCATCGCTGCCTTTGTTTTCGAGTTTGGAAGCAGAGTTATCAACTTTTCTTGGCAGAAAAATGACCACGGTAGAAGAATCTAAAGAATTGTTGCGTGAGAGACTTAACTCAAAGGGCCAGAGCAGCGGCGGCAGTTTTGGTTGATGAAGGAACGACAGCCGTTTGTCAACAAGAGGGAGAAAACAAGATGGCGTCGACCAACGGAAACGACTTTGCTGAGATTCATGAAACTGGTGGTGTCGGATGATGCGAAGTTGATTGATTGTGCAGTGGGACAGGTGCCGTTCTCAAATGAAAAGCTGCTGGCGTCGATGCAGACCACAGCCAACGTAATTTTTGATGCGAAAGCAACTCGTCTGGAGCAACGAATTACGGACAAGGTGGATTCGGCAGTGTCGGGAATGGAAAAGAAGTTCGGCGTCCTTATGGCAGATATGCTCCACATGTTGCAACCATTCTTGCCCAAAGAGGAAGAAAAATCGGAAAAAAGGGAGTTTTTTAGTTGATAAATGAGCAGTGATAGCGTAAAATGATGATTTTAAGCATAATTACTGAAGTAAGTATTTAGGTTAGTAAAAACTAATTTTACCTTTTAAAATTATCGTTTTTAGACGCCCTCCATAGGTGAGGGCCCATGAACTGCAAGTTTTAGCTTCATTGTGGGCATTCGTGTCAAGTATCCCATTGGATGAGGTGGTGACAGCCTGCATGTGGAAAAATAAAACACCTTTATCAGTCACTATCTTCAAGTTGGGAGAGTGACTGATGCAGGGAACAAGTTTAGCTGCCTTGTAGTTGCGGGAAATTGCATTACAATGTCGAATGAAGACGGAAGAAGACGACAGGAAGGTGGTAGTTAAATGGAAGGGAGGTGGCGCCATTCTTAATAAATAAGGGTACTTATGAAATCCTTTTATGCATAATATTTAACTATGATCATCTACCTAATATGTATCAAACCTAGTTCAAATGAATGAAATATTTGGGTAGATCAGGTGCTTTTTAGGTACTTCGTTAGACTTTGATCAACTGACCCGCCTGGATAAAGCTAAAATTTAAAGGTTAGTATTTTGAAGGAAAGGGATAACAGAATTTAAAGGTGAGATAAATTTTTACTTCTCCCAGATACTTACCTTTAAAAGAACCCTCCTACTTCCCCACTCGTTGAACCAGAAAAGGTTAGATAAAATTAAAAGCGATAAGGAGCTTTGTTGAGTGGACAACTTTAAATTTTTCGTACTACTTCGCACAATCTCAATCCTATATTTTTGCAAATTGTATTTTTCGAGTTGAGATTTTGTGTAGTAGTATGGAAAATTTAAATTCCGAAGTGAACTCTCAAGGTCATGAGAAACATCTTGGTATTTACAAGATGGTGTAGAACCTGACGAAGCACCTTTTCTTTGATAATTGGGCAGTGAGCATGAACGAATTTAAGCTAAATTTAAAGGTAATTTTTTTAGGATAAGTAAAAACTGATTTTATCTTTTATGCGGACAATACTGTATTTTGTGCATTCAGCCAGGGGTAAACGGAAATTAGCTGTAAATGTTTATTATCTTGGCTCCACTGTCTTCTTCGTTTAATACAAATTCAGCCACGTTGCGCTTGGCCCACCACACGCCTGTCATACCCACACACCATCTATTTGAAGGAATTTAAGAAATAAACCATAGAGGAAGTTGCAGAATTTCTGCAAAATCGTGCAGTTGCATAAAAGTTGTTTCCCAGTTATACCAGTTCAAGTAGTACACAACATGACATTTGCTATGCTAACAAAAACAGACGAATGCTCGATTTTAAGTACAGTTGTTGTTACCCAGGGTTTGTACACAGTCTTGAATTCCTTGAAAGCACCGGATAGTAATTCAAGGCTGGAAGTGCACTTAAAATTTTCATTGTGAAAACCTTGAAATTAACATTGAATTTAGTTATGGCACTCTGCTTCATGAAATGTAAGAATCACTGTGTTGGTAATTTATACATCTGTTGTTATCGCTACGGTAGTTATGAACAATCTAAAACAAAATAAGACTACTCGGGCGGGGATCCAGTGGGAACACGGAAGCGATCGCATCAAACCTCCTTCCAAATCAGTAACTGGCTCACCAAAATCGGTTGCAGCAAGGTGACGTTACATTTTTAGCTTTCCCAACTGTTTAATTCAATTTGTTTTTGTACAGTAAATTCTTAACATCATTCGTACTGTTGGTAATCCTCCCTTGTCTGTTTTTTTTTTCTTTACGTACATTTGTGTTTAAAATGAGTTACTTATAGATTAAGTCCTTGCAAAGGCCAGGAACTTCTCTACATGGCTTGAAATTTGTCACCCTTGGGGGATCCGGAAACTAAAAGTCCCCTCTCCCTCCCCACCCACCACTCTCAAACAAATCTGGACCGATAGACTGTGTTCAAACCAACCCTTGTTGATTTTTGACTGCGCTTCTGCCTAAAATTTCATCCTGTATCTACTAATAATATAGTAATAGGCTTTACCACGCAATGCGCAGAAGAAAGACGGAAGGGGGATGAGCCACTAATACCGTTCCAGATAATTTGAGAAGGGGTATTCAGACAGGGACGGGACGTTTAATAAAACCGTTAAGAGGTTTGCGATCCAACTGCTGACGGAAAGATGCAGCCGTATCTGCTGAGACTACTTCAAAGTTTTTATTGTATCAGGCACCGACCCAGTTTAAGTGTGTAAAAGGCCTTCAAATTGGCATTAATTTGACTTTAAAAAACGTTGTACTGGACTGAATATGGTGTCGTCTGTAACTCTGTATGTACGAAGACTGGCGGCCGTTAATTGGTATTGTGCAATATTGTAAGTTGTAACCCCATGGCGACAGGTATGTGACAAACCTATGCTGTAGCTACAACTAATTTATTAAGTTGTCTAAATAAAATCCCGTTTATAGTTTTAGTCGGTTATTCTCGTTTCCTTTAACAAACTTGTTCGAGGTGCTGCTGTACTGTTATTATTTAAAAATGGCATTATTTTGTTTCAGATGGGTGTCGCTCAGCTAATGGTGGACATATTGATGATCCACTAAATGTGTCACCTATGCTAAGACCAAGAAGTAGGAGCTCGAGTTCGAGCTCGAGTTCTGCCACGAGCAGTACCAGCAGCAGGCCATCAATCCCTTTCTTCCGCCAGCGGTTGTCGAATCACGAATCAGCAGTTTGACCTCAGAACTCTGAATGTGCATTGGATTGTAAGATGTTGTTTTTCAACGGACAGTTTTAAACCGATGCTTCTCTTGGTCGAAGTGTGTTGTGGTCAAAAGCCTTACCTCATCATCGTACAGTAACAAAAAGGCTTGACTACGTATTTGAACATAGATCATTATAGAATCGGATACTCAAATGAAGAACATGTGACTCGGAGTTTTTTTAATTAGTCAGTTGGGACAATCAAGACGTTAAAAGTAATGGCATTGATGCTGCTGTCTTTTCTTCGACTGCAGATGCCTCTTTGCCTGTAATAGGATTTGTACACTGGACTTTTTATTATGAAGTTAAAATCTGTGCAATGGGTGTGTTATTGTGTTGTCTTGTAGCTCGCACCGCTATTTCTGCGGATATTACACGCGTTGAATGTTGAACATATATGCATTTCTGCTTCTTCCCTTACTGTGTTAAATCTGTTTCTCAGCTGCTGAAATATGCTAATGTGTTGCTTGATAACAATTTTAAATATGACACGAAGATATTGACCAAAATGACGCTGCTGCTTTCACACTTTGGCTACACTGGTTCTGGTACCAAAATTCAATACAACCTCATTAAGTTGCCATTTTGGTATCAGCTTAGTCGTGTCTTCATTATTTTATTCATTCACTCTTCATGGTTTTTAACGTACCGTTAAATTTGGCCCAAGAAATACATCTAAAAACTGAGTATCCAGCTTTTTCTGCTTTAAATTTCCAGCTTTTCCAGAAAAACTTTCCAGTTTTTTTTTCTGCTCAAAATTTTGCTGCTTTTAAAGTTACCTTTTACTGCAGCTTAATTTTTGGGGTGAAATTTTTGTGTATTACCAAAAATTTGTAATACAAACGATGGTTAGATAGAATTGCCATTTTGCTTAAAAACATAACTGCCAAGTGCTGATTGTTTGTACGTCAAAAGTTTACTGTGCAGTGCAGTTTCATTGTTTTCACATTTTCAGGTTAATTCTGTGTACTACTTAAAATACCAAATGCGTGAATACTTCGGTTGGTCCGAATTTAAAGCAGTCTCTGATGAATATTGTAAAAATAAATTCCATCCATGACAATAAACTTTCATCGAACCTGTTCTTCCATCCATTTATCTCTTATGCAAATGAAAATCTCAAGTGGTAAATGTTACAAATTACAATGCAAACCATTTCAGAAGATTTGATTTTAAAGCTCAATGTTTTAAGTTCAAATTTTAAACCGCCTTCCACGTTGTTGCCTAAACTTACATACTGCATAAACAGCACAAGAGAGCTATCTCCATAAAACCAATTTCCTACATAATTTATTACACGGATTTGTAACATCTGAACTAAAATAAAAAAAAATAAAATAAAAGGTGATTTGAATTAAGAGGTTCCTAAATGGTTCAGTAACATCTTAAGGTGTGGTGGAAATGGTAGCGGAAACAATCACTAATGTCATTGATTCCTGGACTTAACAGTGTTGCTGTTATCATTGATAACTACCAAACGGTTTCAGACTTACACCTATACATCAACAAATTAATTCTTTTTTTTTTAAATCAGCAGTCAATTATGATTTGTGCATTTATTCATCTAAACTGTGACACGTTTAAGTCAGTCAGTGCAGCGGTTGTGAAATTCTGTTTACGACTGATAAACTGTGTTAGTTTTCACGTTTTTAGGTCCTCATAACCTTTCGATAAGCGCTACCAAGTTGAGGCCTGAATTAGTGGCGAGAAAACATAACTTCACCATTATTATGCGTTGAGTTGTTGACACATGAAAATGAATAGGCCATGCAAAGTTAATTGTTTGGTTTACAGGTGCGTGCGGGTGCCTTAAATTATCGTGGGTCAAAACGTTTTATCTGAATCTTGATTCACCTGTTAAAATCATATTTTCGCCAAATATTGACCATTTTTGACATTCCAGTACCCTATTTTAACCAGCTCGAAACGAGCTTTCCAATGGTACTAATTTCAAACCTCTAGCTCAAACCACTAAGAAGTTATTTGACAAAAACTAAAAAAAAACTTTGAGTACTCGATGACATAACTAACATATTAGCAATATTATATTGATTTAGGCCGACTACATACTCTTTCCGCTATGAACTAGGGCATGTCAAATAAATGTGGTCAGTTAAATAAAAAATAAAATAAAATACCTGGTTGCCTGGTGCTTCAATTTGCAACCTTGCCCGTAAACCAAACAAATTTTTTTTTTTGCGTGGCCATATATAAATTGTTTTTGTGTGAAACTTACTCAAGAACCAAACCAATTGTTCCAAGCTTAGGTAAAGATCCTTTCTTCGCAGCCATTATCTGCAACTTTTGGCACTGCAAATACTTAGGAATAAGTTTCAATTGAGGTTGGTAACGAATAGATGTTATGCAACAAATTACTGCTGTTGCATTCAGTATGTACAGTATGTTTTAAGTTTAATTACTGCTCTTAATTCTTAAGGACAGGTCTGGTTATGAAGGAAATCGCAATATCTAAGGCCTTACCATATTTTACAATGTAAGCTTTTGCTGTAAAACTGAATGAAGGGGCAATGCATTATACAACACTTTGTTTTGGGTGTTTTGTTTAAAGTTCATTTAGTTTTATTTTTCTAAATAATTTCAAGCCAACTTAACATAAGCACCATTCAAATGCATATGAAGAAGGCTTAATTTTGAACATCATAATCTGAAGATTGCCCCTGAAGAATGACTGCAATTATTAAAAAAAAAAGCACTTTCGGTCACAAAAAAGAGTTGGTGCTCTGGCCCCACCGAAAAGATTTTTTGACGAGAAATAAAAAAAAAATGATGCACAGAAGTAGCATGTACAGTTCAGAAGGTCCTTAGTGAGACGTGAAAATATAATATTACCGTTCTTGTAATTAAATAATTTTATGGACACATAAGCAGAATTATGAGGCATAGTTCTTTATTTTACCAAAATTAAAAAAATCTCTAAAATACACAGCAAAGTAGGGCCAAAAATACAAAATACAATGCCACCTGCTCGCACAGGTAAGAAAAAGGCCCAAGAACCTGCTTTCTTTTTTTTTTTTCAAATGGCCTAAGGGTCTCGAATAAATGCAATACTTGAAAAACTCCTAATGCAGCAGTTTAATTGTCGGAACTTTTGTTCTAGTCAGTTGTGGTGCCGTGTGCAAACAAGATTTGTGGTAGTTCCCAGTAACGGTTCTGATAATGAAGATGGAGTTAATTTAGTGACCTTAGTTTATACAAGGTTAATTCGGCTCTACTTCGTTCAAAGCATTCTCTTGTATATTACTGTACAAGTTCTGATTTGATTTTATAAAAACTTTTTAGTAACATGCTGGGTTGAGCAACAATTTTTTAGAACGTGACTCCCACTTTAATTGAAGTTTTTTAAAATGTGTAATGTTTATCCCCTAGCTGCGGCTTGCAGAATGCAGTGGTGGTTGTGCCTTTTTTTTTTTTAAACCGCACAACGTAAAATTGAAACTAGTGTATCAGCATGACATTTATGCGTCTTGCACTTTTTAAAATGTTTGTAAAATAGAACACTTGTGTACAATTCTGAAAAATTAAGTTCACAGAGTTGTAGGCGTTCAATTTGCGTTCATTTCATGGTTTCAAAAGTGAGGTAAAATTCTATGGAGTTCATTCGACATCAGCGTTCATTGTCCATTTCGAAGTGCGTTAGCGGTACTGCTGTATGCTACGTATTGGCTAGCTGATATTGAGGAAAGAATGGAATCCTGCAGGCGAATGGAACAGGATACAATGTGTGGTTGTACCTATTTTTGCTCAAATGTTTTGCCTTGATCATGTCTCTTGATTTAGAGTAGTGAGTGTCTAAAAAAAAAAAAAAAAAAGAGTTGCTCGCTTGCTGTTTATAGCGAAGATAGACGATGCGACTAGTTCGACGTCATCCCCATGTGTGTTACGTGTAGATATTGCATGAACCAGTAAAATAAATATTGTACACAAGTTGAGCGTAATGTTCATGATCATTGATCAATGATAATGTTCTTGGCCGATCTTAGGAAGGAACTGGTTAGACCAATCAAAGTAAAAAAAAAATGGTTCTCCGGCACAGAGATCTAAAAATTCGACGGGGAAGGAGGTTGTTTCTTACTTTATGCAAATCCGCAAAACACTTCCCTTTAGTATACAGCTTGAATCGTGATTTAATGCTCAAATCAATTAAAAAAAAAGAAGCTTATGTGACCTTCCCACCAGATGGTGGTGCATGTATGCTCTACCCACCATGTGCCGTCATCTTAGGCATCGTCGTAGTAAGTCGACGAGTTAATGCTGTACGTAGTTTTATTCCGAATATTTTACAATTTTTATTGCCTAGAATATGGAATTTGATCAGTTCGAGTTTCCCCTAGAGACGGTAGTAGAATATAACCGTGCGAAAACGCCTGGAGGTAAGCATCCAGCTTGTAGAAGGTGTCCGAATTGTGACTTTTTGTGTAACCCGTGTGCCATATGCCTTAAACACTCTGACAAAGCATATTAAGAAAATAATAAAAAAGTTGGATGAGGCACAAGCGTGACGTTGTCATAGTTGTTCGTCAGAAAATGTTTCGGTTAAACATAATTCGTTGGCTAGTCGTATTAAGCAAGTTTTGGTGAGGACCCGTGTAAAACTTTGCAGGTAGACGGCGAATTGGAAGCTTCGAATGGCGACATAGCCATT
>JAHWFP010071288.1:3945-16255 GCA_023313725.1 Lithobius niger
ATACGGATGTAGGTCGAGAACTACGATGAATAACGTCAATCGCATCACAGGCGGCATGCCTTTGTGTCAGAACTATGCTCGAAGGCGGCATGCCTTAGAACTACGATCTAAACGTTACCATCCGGATGTAGGACGAGAACTACGATGAATAACGTCAATCGCATCACAGGCGGCAAGCCTTTCTGTTAGAACTACGATCTAAGGCGGTATGCCTTAGAACTACGATCTAAACGTTACCATCCGTTGATACGGATGTAGGACGAGAACTACGATGAATAACGTCAATCGCACACAGGTGGCATGCCTTTGTGTTAGAACTACGATGAATAACGTCAATCGCACACAGGTGGCCTGCCTTTGTGTTAGAACTACGATCTAAGGCGGCATGCCTTAGAACTACGATCTAAACGTTACCATCCGTTGATACGGGCGCAGGACGAGAACTACGATGAATAACGTCAATCGCATCACAGGTGGCATGCCTTTGTGTTAGAACTACGATCTAAGGTGGCATGTCTTAGAACTACGATCTAAACGTTACCATCCGTTGACACGGATGTAGGACGAGAACTACGATGAATAACGTCAATCGCATACAGGCGTCATGTCTTTGTGTTCCCCGCTGGTTCCCCTAACCCGTACTGGTACCCAGCTCTACGTCCTTGGTTATAGCTTAATTGTTTAGTATTCATTATGTTAGAAGTCGTCACTGTCTTCATAGTGATACCTGCCGCCATCTTGCAAATAATTTGCTCGTATGGTCGTGTACGTTGCTTCCTTTTATTCGGATGGATTTAGAATTTACCATTTTTTTTTTTCATATCGTAGTAGCGAAAATTGACATATTATATAAGCTTTGTCTGATAAGTAGACGACGTTGTACGCCTTTTTTTTGCTGCCACACCGTCTCCTTTTCTTCTTCAGCTCATAATTGAATGTTATTATTAATAATACATTCTCCCGTTCCAAACTCGAAAATGTTCATTTCCATATTTATGATTTCCAGGGCTTACAGGGATGGGAAGAAAACACTTAAAATTCATAGATGTATTAATCGCAAACGGGTTGTTTTTCTTCCGTATTTTTTTTTTTACTCGTCCGACACAAGACAGTGAACCTTGTGTGAGCCTGTGGAACCCGAAGGCTTGTTTCGTCGTTTTGTGACATATTTTTGCAAGGTGCTCCGTTAAGCTTTAATTAAGTTTCGAATGCAGAACCACAATAAACAAATCGATAGCTGGAAGAAAAACAAGAGTCGGAGTATGCGGTTGGAACATTGCAATTGCGTCGTGGTGAGATAACGCACGTGCGACGATGTCATCGCACTGCCTTTTCGAAGTCCACTGTCATCGCACGGTTGCTAACTCTCACCATGCTAAAAACGATCAGCGATATATATCCCGTATCACCACACTTTACAGTGCGTGATATTCATACCGCCATTCGCCACACTAAAGTGTGGTGGTAGGGATGCCACGTACAGTGAAGTGGGGTGATGTCACATGATGTGACTGTCAGGTGAACGATGTATAGTGTCCACAGCCTATCTTGAATTCTCCGCAGAACAAACACAGATAATCGATTGTACGTTTTTAGTAGCGGTGTGCCTTGTTGATATCCAAGATGGTTGCAAAAATAATGGCGGCCGTCGATTAAAGCCGCCCCTTCCAGGAAGACGTGGCCGCTCATAAAATACTCGCAGGACTCAAGATGCGCTGTGACGTGCAAGACGATAATAGATATCAGTCCATTGAATTAAAAAAAAAGCGTTTCTCCTACATCTCATTTTTTAAAGAAAATCCCACCTTCAAGACACAGAACACCCCCCCCCCCTTCCCTCTCAAATGGTAACGGCCGCAAGCCTGACTTCATCAATACAAAATTATGCAAACGTGACGACACAAAGCTTGCATAAACAACGCAGCTACGATGGCAAACTTTCTATTTAACCCCTACACTTTTGTTTTTCATTTCGAAAGTTAGGGACGTGCGATAAACCAGTTATATCACCCGGGGCTAACTGTACCGGATTTATGAGCCGATGGGCGATATACCTTACATGGCCAATCCACTCAAACTACGTCTCGATGACGTCGAGGCCGATCTTGACGTAGTTCTCGCGGATAGGCCATGTGCGGGTGATAAATCCGATACAGTTCACCAGAGGTGGTATGTATAATCATTACTTATTAAATCTGCAGAGAGAAGCATGTAGGTTCGTAAAAATAATATACATAAGCAGCTAATTTCGTCGGTACTTTTTTTTTTAGATGGCTTGAAGTTCGCTTCGATACATTATTTATCCAATGGATTTAACAGTATTCCTACAGTCAACCCCTAGCAGCACGATGACAACACGGCGATGTACGTCTTATAGAGGCCTAACATTCAGTATTTTATGACTCACCCTGTATATCCAGCTTGATATTTATTTATTACTCTTACAAGTGCGACATCAATACGATTTTGTATTGCAAAGGTCAATGTCTTTAGTCGTTCACTATATCCAGTCTTAACAATCCTTGGCTCTTAAGTGGACTTCACCTTCAAATGAGAACGGACTTGTGCAAGAGTCGCCATTGGCTATTTATCAGGTTTCTTCCTTTACTACGCTGGACAGTTTAGCGTCTGACCATGTCCGAATGAGATGTAGCACGTCTCTAGGGGCAGTTGGACACCCCCTGGGGTGCGGGGACTCGTGGTCGAGGGTTAATTTTGGTGCTGGCGGCTGCTGTGGCTGGAACTGGTCATTTTAGAAACTGCCTTTATTTGCACGTCCAACTCTCCGGTGACGTGACGTACAGTCCGACAAACATTCTGTTACCGGGCGAATTTATGAAACAACTTTTCGATGCGTTGTTCGACAATTCGAGAAACCTCCATTAACCGAGGGGGCATTGGGAGATTGTGTGTTGGGGGACGTGACTGTTTATTTTCATGTCTCTCAACTAGCTGTCATAGGAGCATCGTTCGGCACCCCTGGCCGAGCTATGCGATTCTGGCCGAGAGCCAATATTTCAGAGACTGTTACGAAGTATTGTAGATAACATCCATGAGTTCGTTAATACCAATTGCCGATAAAAAAAAATTTAACGAGGGATGGGGGGGAGGAATGAAGGTCGCTCAGTGGGTAGCACGATGGTCTCAAAACCCAAAGGTTTCGAATTCGATCCTACCTTGGCCCACCCCTGCTCATTCGTGAAGAGAAGGGCTATGGAAATGCACTCGTGCTCATGACGATTGTGGCGTGCAAAAGATCATAGGTATATCCTAGCAAAATTGTCTCCTCTCCGTCCCTAGATAACTTCAGGGAAGTTAAGTCGAAAATTTCCTTTTTTTTACAAGTTGTCGGTCGGCTTTTATTTGAATCAATACTGTAACCATCTGGTTAGGTTAAGTTAGATCGTGTAGCTACGGTGGGAAGCGCTATAGTAGTTGATATAACCAGCATACGTCAGCTTATTGATGTGCGAACCAACCTTTACTAAATAAAACCTTACCCAAACGTTGGAGATCAACTATAAAATTGATACACCGTGGTAAAAAGTACGGGAGATAAAAATACAAAACTAAAATTCGAATTCTATATTCCATAATTAAGGAGGAACACAGTTTAAAAAAATTAAGAAAAAAAACATGAATTTTCAAGCCCAATTTAAAATTGGTCAATATGTTCACAAAAGTACAAGCGCAGAAAATTCATTCGATACAGAAAACAAAGGCGAATGTTATTTATGTTCATCTGCTGCTAATTATAGTATTGCCCTGTTTGAAACAAAAAAAAACTAATTTAAAACTAGTAATACTAGTATAATGTAATACGAATGTAACACGCATGTCGTTTATGTCACTACAACAATATCACTACCGCTAGATGGCGTACGATTTTCACTCGGTGATAGTGCCACTTTAAAGTTGATTTTTAAAGGAACGGTATATTCTCGTTTCAAATACAACTCGAGCGTAGTTTAAGGTTGGACTAATAACTCTCTTCGAGATGGACGAGTCACGTACGGCTGCCTGTAAGCTCGGTAGTGTTCCGACCTTCTGCAGTTGCGATCGCAGCTTCACCTCGAATTCCGTCGGTGGCGTATCACCTGAGACCACCTCACTCGTATCACGCGAATGATGAGAGTTAAACTGGAAAACCGGGAGTACCTACGGAAATAGTTTCGATCTCCCATGACGCAAGGTCGCGCTGCCAATCTCCTAACAGTAGGCTATCTATCGGGTGCACGGGCTGTGTATGGAGGCTGTGGTAGGCGACTCGTCCATCTCGAAGAGAGTAGTTAGTCCAAGGTTTAAGTAGCGATGAATTTTCTCAGCCACTCGTTATATTCCCAAACCTGATAAAAACACCTCACACAAGCGCTCAGTATTTTTTCAGTTACAGAATGCAACTCGTGATTGTGAAAATTTGTCGATGAAAAACTACGCGGTCGTGATATTACTACTGAGCATATTACCTTCATAATTTTCTAACTGCAATTTTAAACCAATGGGAAGCCAGTAAGTGGCAACCAACAGCCAATCACTCCTCCTTAGAACCGATAAAACGACACACGGTGTTTTATCAGGCAAAACTGTCATCTTAGTTCCTCCATGTTGTTTTTGCGATCGAGTCATCTGGTTTCCTTGTGTTCCCCCACATAACGGAAGTATGACTGAACTGCATTTAGTAGGCTTAACCAATTTCTGAACAAAAACGACGTACCTAATAGTCACGTCAGGCATGAGCTGGCTTCCCTGAAATACATGATTAATCTTTGGTTACCATGGTGACAGAACGATCGATCAGCCATCATCAGCTTTCCGCCCAAGCGCATTATGCTAATCGCCGTTAATATTCGAAGCGTAACGGGAGAACAGTGCATAAAATAATAAATGCGGTACTTAAACGCAAGTAGTGAAAATAAATTAATAATAATTATCGTAAACTTAACAATGTTACGAATCATTTTCTATTTTGAATCTAAGCAACAATATTTTCATTAAATCTAAAACAAGTATTTTTTTTTTGTTAACCCCATGTTGCATAAGGTTGCCTGCAGGTAACAGCTGACTAAACGTGAAAAAACTGAGTCCCAACACTCGCACTGCAAGCTTTGTGAGGGGTCCCCGGGGACCCCGAGCAAAGCGAGCAGCTACAGCCTAGTGGTCAGCGTCCTCGTCTCCAAACCCTGCTAATGTTGGTTAGAATCCCCCGACTGACCCAACTATCATATTAAAAAAAAAGTATCCGAAAATAATTCATGCATTTAAGGGTTAACGTTATTAGGCTACCTTGCCCAAATAATTCTACTTCCAGAGTATAGCAGTAAAAACTGATTTAAAAAAAAATAAACCAGTTAAAACCAATTATAGTAAGACCCATTCTTTCTCCCCCTCCTTCTTCTGCCCCACTCCCCTCTCCCTCCCAAGGCATTACACCCTTGCCACGAGACAACAACCTGCGGTAAGCGTCTGCAGAAAAAGCGAAATGGAAAAAACGCCGCTAGCCGGCGGGGAACATTTTGAAACCAAGTAGAAGTTACTTTAAATATTTCACCAACCCCCCTCCCCCCCAAAAAATTACTAAAGTCGTTAAGTACTAAATACTAAAGTCATGAACTATTGTTCAAATAAGTAGCTTGAGTCTACGTTAATTTTGTACGGCGGCATACAACTTTGTTATCCAGTTATTTCGCACATATCAGTGGGGCAGCGTGCCTACGTCAAAGACCTATAGGATAAGCAAAACAAGAACGCTATTTAGCTGCCAGTCATTGGTCGGTGGGTGGGAGACGTCAGCCGCTGACGAACGCTGTAGTTGCCGGCCATTGGTCGGTCGATGAGTGACGTCAGTCGGCAGACGAAATAAATGAACTCAATGCGTTCACTACGAACGACAAAGTTTGACTCTTTCTAGTAGAGTATTCCCCAATGGATTCGACCTATTGTTGAACTTAGATCTGGAAATGTGGCAAAGAATCTGTATATGCAAAATTTGACATAAATCGGATATTTCGTTCAAACATTATAGCGCGAACAGACGGACAGACAACGCGTTCGCTTAAAAGTCTAAATAGACTCCGCCTTTGTTACCATGGCACCGTTTCGCAAGACTGCGTAGTTATACAAGGCCACCTAAGGCGCAAACCAGAATTATTTTCGTATTTTAATATCCCCACTTTATAATTTTTTAGGCTAGTATCTGATAATTTTTCTTCGGCGATCTATTGGCATAAATAATTTTAATTTCTACCGCATAGTCCTTCAGATTTTTGATCTCACGGTAATTATTAGCAAACGATTAAAAATGTGTGCATGCAGACACGCAGATGAAACGTCAAAGTTATTGTGTAAGCGCTCAAAGGACCATATATAATCTCAGGAGGCTATTAAATTAGTGCCCAATATTCAACAGAAAATCTCGTAGACGCCATATTTTAAAACGGATTTTTAGCAAGGGATTGATTGACTAACGGCAAGTAAAGGGAACTTTAGGGCCGTACTTGATGTGGCGGATCGAGAAAAATGGCCCTGGTAGATCCATGTATTCCTCTAATGTGTTCTTTACAACATTTCGTGCATAAACCGTGTCTGAGAGTTGGATGTGCAAATATACCAAAAGGACTCCAGTAAGTCGGGTTCAAGCGCGAGACAGACACCCGCGGTACTGGTGTCAATTAAATGCCGGGCCACGTGCGGACGTCATTTTTCGAGCTTCCTGATAACCCCCAGGGCTGGGTGGTGGTGCAAAGGTGGTAGTTGGGGAAAAGGGGGGAGCGTGTAAAAGCGGAAGGAGTTCTGGATTGGAGTAGTGAGGCCGACACAGCAGCAGATAACAACACATTGGGATAATGCCAGAATCAATGCGCGCACATCATGGGATCTAAGACGGGCATGAGGCAAAGAACGCTGTTACCATGACTACGGCTTCTTCTTCTCGACAGTGGCGTTGCGGGAGTCTGGAGGTGGACGAAGGGTTGGCGGGCGGCGGGAGGGGGGGGGGGGGGCGGGGGGGGGCGGGGTTGCCCGGTGAGGGTCGGAGTTGTATGGTAGACGTCACACCTGGACAAGTGAGAGACCCACCAAATGGCGTTTTGCTCGCCGCTAGCCGGCAGCACCAGCTAGTGACGTAGCATCTGCTTCCTGCTCGGTCGTCACTAACTTGTTGGCTCCACTGAAAACCAGAAGCAGCGTTACCAGTGTGCGCAGCGGAAAATAAATATATAACCGTGCCTAAAACCCTATCTTACGCATCAAATTTAGACTTTTATTCATTAATGAGGGGCTTATAGGCGTTCGTTTTTAGCAAGCCTAAGTGCGCGATTTTGGTTTTCGGAAGCGCTATCTAATTTTGGCCGTTCCGCTGGCTCTGGTTTTATGGTTGTAGTGTTGTACGTGTGCCAAATTTTTGTTCGCTTTGAATGTAGGATCGCTTCTATTTTTTTTTGGTGGGGGGTTGGGGGGGAGGAGGAGAGAGGAGTTTGTTTGGCGAGTAGGCCAAACAAAGTAGCGTTGCGTCCCAACAACTTTTTCAATACACAAAATCGTAAATTGCTGACGCATTTCGTGCAGAGGATCATTCAGAAACGCCCTCGTGATAAAACACATTTTTCAGTTGTAATATCACGAGAGCGTATTTTTTTTTATCGATAAATTTTCTCAATCACGAGTTGCAATCCGAAAGTGAAAAAAAAAAAATACCGAACACTTGCGCGAGGTGCTTTTATCAGCTTGGGAATGTAACGAATGGTTAAGCAAATTTATCGATACTTAAACTATACGCTCGAGTTCTGTGTTTGAAACGAGAATATACCATCTTCTTTAAACAACAACTTTGACGGCAGTGGTTCCTTGCTTGAATTCCCAATTTCTGTGTGCACGAAATGGTGAAGGTGTACAGATTGTTGCCGGACGCACTCACTGGTTCGTTTAATGTTTATACGAATGGTGTTTGTTTCACCCTACGATTCGTCACACACTTACCGAATGCGACTCGCGGTGAAAGTAGACAACTTGCAGGACAAACATCAACCCCCGTCAGGCGCTTCAGCCAAAGTAAACACGTGTTTCAACTTTAATAAAAATGTTGTTTCTTAAAGGGCAATTACATCCGTTTTGACACGCATGTTTGAGTTTCGGATCACTTACACAATAACTAAACACAAGAATTGCGGTAAGAATACGTTACTTAACGTCCGATACAACAATTTAATTACTGCATCACCAAAACACGACACGGAGATCACCATTGTTTTGCTGGAACGCTCAGAAATTAATGCCGACAGATGTCACTTTTCGATTTCGACTCGCAGCCGATTGAGATAGCTGTATTGACTGTGAGGAGCTCAAGCGTCTGGCAGCCTTAGCTGGCCTGCAGTGTAGTGGCCAGCTAATGCCGTCAGACGCTTGAGCTCCTCACAGTCAATACAACTATCTCAATCGGCTGCGAGTCGAAATCGAAGAGATCAATCTGTCGGCATTAATTTCTGCGCGTTCCAGCAAAACAATGGCGACCTCCAAAAAAAGTTTTGGTGATGCAGTACTTAAATTGTTATGTCGGACGTACGTTACGTATTCTTACCGCAATTCTTGTGTTTAGTTATTGTGTAAGTGATCCAAAAGTCAAACATGCATGTCAAAATGGATGCCATTTAAACTTAAGATATAATATGATCCATAATAATACCAACTTTTACGACAGTTATTATTATTTTATTTTCTATTTCCGGTTAATTAATGTATATACCGCATGTTTTCGTACTGGGCTTGCTTTTACCGTCAGGCTTCCCCATAGTAGCGGCGTTAGGCCTAACCAGAACCAGAGCGGCATAACGCGCTCCGGCCGAAGGCTGCCGCTGATGTTCTGTCACCATGGTAACCAAGATTAAGGGTGCATCATCGTGGGACTCAAATAATGTGTCACTTGACTATCAGGCACATGGTATATGTTTAGAAATTGGTTTAGGCATACCAAATGCAGTTCTCTCATACTTTCGTTATGTGGCGGAAGCCAGGATACCAGACGAGACGACTCGATCTCTAATACGAGATGGAGGGTCTATAGGTGGACAGTTTAATCTGATAAAATACCAAGTTTGAAGAAATGAACAATGATATGAGTGGACAAAGCAGTGACTTCAAGGGCCAACTTTGAAGGAATTGACAATGAGGTGGTGGACAAAGCAATGACGTCTAAAGACGACATTGGACTACTAACTAACATAGTTAACTAAACGCAGCTACTTCTAGCGTTGACGCTTTACGTTTACGTTTATTGAGCTCACAAGCCTTGACACTACTTGAGCTCATGCTAACCTACTTAACACCTAACTTGCTCTACCCCGACAAAGCACAATATGTCCCCCCCCCCAATAGTATACAATATATACACACAGCGAACAAGAGCCGACTTTGAAGGAAATAACAATGAGATGGTGGACAAAGCAGTGACTTCTGAAAACGACTTTGCTGTAACGAACACTCAGATGAAGTTAACCATTGTTAACCATTTCATTTGTCGTTGAAGTTACTGAAAGGAGAAGCTCGTTGAGGAGTTTTTAAGCATTTTTACTGTGTGTATAGGCTAACAAAGAGGTTGGGCCTTCCCTTTAACTATGTGAATTAACTTATGTAAGGAAAAGTCACACGCTTAGAATGTAAAGTTCACTGATTGTGTTGGCCCATCAGCTTGGCTGCCATGTTAGCGAAGACATCATGCTCATTGCATAAAATGCACATCCGGTGGCAGTCACTGATCTATACAATGTGAACGACTGGAAGCAGTCACAGGTGGTCGAATTCTTCTGGCACGTGGTTAGTCCAAGAGCTGACCGTGTGTTGTACAAAAGATTCTAAAAGGAAACCGCGTATTCTTGAATATGAATTGTACCGTGTCCTGGACAAGCTGCATTAGAGCAGATATTCTAGAACTTAATATTTAGTACTGCAACAGGTTGTAGATCAGGTACAAACTACACGATAGCCAATGGTTACTGCAGGGACTAATTTTGATTACCCCAGTATCTCGTTTTAAACCTTTGTACCTAATCGACTTACCAGGGAATTAAATTAAATTGTTGGGTGCCCGGTAACCATTGGCTGCCACGCTGTTTTGATTCTAGAATGACGTTTGGATATGTTTTTGCAAAGCTTTTTATTCGTGCAATCCGGTGTGGATGAAACTTCATGTCCAACAACTTAACAAAAGCCCATTAACAGGTCCACAGTAACCCAGGGGACTTAGGCCCGTATTCTGAACGCTGACTAAAACTCGTACTTGACTTGAAATGACGTCGTACCTATTTAGTGCCATTCACCACCAGAACTTCGTTTGGATACATTTGGAAGAAATCGGGTGGTGAATGGCAGTTAATAGATGTGACGTCATTTGACTTGAAATGACGTCAGACCTATTAAGTGCCATTCACCACCCGATTTCTTCCAAATGTATCCAAACGAAGTTTTGGTGGTAAATGGCACTAAATAGGTTTGACGTCATTTCAAGTCAAGTACGAGTTTTAGTCAGCCTTCAGAATACGAGCCTAAGTCTCGACTTGATCGCTTTCAAGTCGCATGCGGTTTTATCAAAAGTCACGTGCGATCGAACGGGCGAGCCTTGATTTTAGCGCACTTTCTGGTAAAACCGCATGCGATTTGAAAAGCGCAACTCGAGACTATAGGGCCCCCAGAGATTCCAGTGCTAAACGGATCCAGTCTGCCATTTGTGGGTTTGTAATTTCTTTAGCATTATTCATCGAAAACTTGTTCGTCTGTCGTTTTACCGTCCTTTAGTTCCACGTTTCCCAACCGGGGAGGCGCGAAGCCAATGCAGGGGAGGGGTGAAGCACTCCCTCACTGTACTATAAAATTCAGTGGTGAATATTTTTATTCAGCTACGCACCACAAAAGAAGTTAAATTGTATGAGGATGGCGAAATTATCATTTTTATACATGTGCAGATATTTTGGCCAAAATTCAACAAGCATTTTTCTACCCATCTATTGTGTGCGCGGTGCATCTTGAGTCCTGCGAGTATTTTATGAGCGGCTACGTCTTCCTGGATGGGTCGGCTTTAAGCGACGGCCGCCATTGTTTATGTAACCTTCTTGGATATCAACAAGGCACACCGCTACTGAAAACGTACAATCGATTACCTGTGTTCGTTCTGTGGAGAACTCAAGATAGGCTGCGGACACTATAGCAACACTGCCTTATCGTATGTGAAAAAAAAATACAAACTTATTTTTTTGGGGGGGGGGGGGTGGCTTCGTTGCATGCTAGTCCCAGTGGGGAGGAACACTGCAGAAAAGGTTGGGAACCACTGCTTTAGTTAATAGTTATCCTCAAACTTTCCTTCCACATGTCTTCGGCTTCCATCTACTTCATCATAAATTCTTGGGGGTATAATAGGGTTATTATAGCTATGCACTTGTGGGGGGAAGGTAGGGGTTACTAATGAGCTCCCATAATTAAATAGGGGAGCCGGAAGTAGAAGGGTGAGATGAACTCGAGTAGGGTGGAGAAGGAGGAAGTGATTTAAACGAAATAAAAAGTGAAAATGACTGGCAAATGAAATGCTGAAGTTAATAACTAGGACATTTCTATTTTTTGGTAAATTTGGTTGGAAATTTGATTTCTGCATACGCGTAAAAAACATATAAATTGACATACAGATTTTAAATTTACGACCATATTTAACCGAATTAGAAAGATACTCCGTAATTTTTTCTATGTGTGTTTTCGTAATACGGTTAAAAATATGGTCGTAAATTTAAAATCTTTATGTCAATTTATATGTTTTACGCGTATGCAGAAATCAAATTTTCAGCCAAATTTACAAAAAAATAAACTTTTTCTAGTTATTAACCACAACATTTCATTTGCCAGTCATTTTTACTTTTCCTTTCTATTAATTACTCACTCCTTCGTTCTCCACCCTACTCACCCCCCCCTATTTAATCCTATTGTGCGAGAACTTATTAGTAACCCCCTCCCCCTCATCTTCCCCTCACAAGTGCATAGTTAGGGTAACCCTACTATAAGCACGTAGCCTATTGTTCTTACTTTAATTAAAGCGCAAAAGTCATAATACTTAACTTATGTTAACATATTCTGTTTTTAACTAATTTTAGTTCTGAACTCTACCGTTTGTTGAGCGGTGTCTCCCACTTCAAGAACTTTCCAGTAAAAAGAGTCGTGAATTTTCAGTGAGAAAGCGCTTAATGAAATTCAATTATAAATTCTCTTTGTGCATTTAGAGTCACTTTTCGCTGTCGGGTCACTTCGACCAATCAGCTTCCTTTGACTAACGACTTCCGAG
>JAHWFP010071291.1:0-10819 GCA_023313725.1 Lithobius niger
TTTTTTTGTGTGCTGGTGAAGCAGGCCGGGAGGTAAGGGAGGGAATACGAAGACATTGAAACAGGTAATTTTCAATGGAATAAATGTATTGTAACTCCCCCCCCCCCCCCATCTCCCACCCACACACATACACCCGTCACATCCTTAGGAGTTTGCGTGCATACAAAAAATTCCTATAAACAACGAGGGACGTAACGGGTTGCTTTTTTGGTTGCATCCACTTTAGCAGGATTTTTAACAAGTCCTAATTTTCATGTTATGGTAGCTCAGTCAGTAAATTCTTTATTTATTAACATAAGAAGGTATGTCGTTGGTTAAAAAGTCTTGTCAATAAAAATAAGTAAAACTAACACATTGGATAATTTTATGTCATAGTAATTTTTTCAGCGTACAAATAACTAAGGATGTGATGGCAGTAAGGGAAGAAGAGGTGGGGGAGTTACAGTAGGTTTATTGCAACGAAACTTGCCTGTTTTATTGTCTTCTATTTTACCCCCCCCCCCCCCCCCCCTCTCCGCCACCCCCTCAGCATATAAATAATGGTCTTAGTTCAGTGCACAAATTGTGGAGCACTAGCTTTGTACTTTGATCTGAGGAGAGCGTTGACAATTCTCAAAACATCAACATTTCGAAACAACATTTTGCGGTGTTTTGTCGCAGGCTGGTTTATCACAAACTGTATTGTCGTTACGCTCTTACGACGTCGTACTGTTTTGTCGCGCGCTGTTATATCGTGCGCTGGTATTCCTAAAATGGGGCGAAGGGTAATCGTCTGACTGGAAAATCGCATAATTGGAAGAACGTATAACAGTGTAACGGAAAGTCGACTAACAGGAAATTCGTGTAATGGAAAATCGTCTAATATCCATGCCTCGCTCTATGCGGCTGTACATATAACATCAGAAACCGCAGTTATATTATTGTCCAGTTAGACATTTATACACTACACGATTGTCCATTATACGATATTCCGTTTAGATGATTTTCCAGATTTTTTATTAATGCCCATATTAGAGAATTATCCCATTAGACGATTTAGACGCTCATTCGACGCCCCCTTAAAAAGAATGTGCACGACAAAGGCCTTAAAGTGGGTTTAAGGTTCTGCTTAAATGAATTGATTCTAGAAGCTACTGAAACACTACATACCAACTGGATTAAAATTACGTTACACCTTGAATAACATGTAGTAAAGGTTTAATTTCCAAGCTGTTTCATCCTCCTACGAGTTTCTAAAAACTGATTATTTTTTGCTCTGGGTGAAAATGTTGCAAAAAGGTACGACACAATTCTGCAGATTTGAAAATGGTTGTTTAACAATAAACCAATCCGCTGCGTCATTATTTTGAGTATGTAGGCGGTACGCAATTAATAAAAAAATCCCCTGTCAGCATAACCTTTCATACACTTTAGGCATTCTAGATCTTTGCTGAAATCACATGCCGATGTTTTTGATAAATAAATAGACATAAAATCGCTGGAAAAAATTGTCAAGGAAAATTGGAAATTAGCCAATAGCGAAAATCAAACACTAGAAATAACGTAATTCAGTAAGCCACCTTTATGCACTTACGTTTCATCGGAGTGGCATGACTCGGATTCGAGCCGGCTACCCAGTACACCCCCAGATCACTTGTATAGCGCCTTAATCGCTATAACCACATCCTCCTTCGCGATTGGCTAATTTCCAATTTTCCTTGATGTTCTGGATAAACTGCCTGAATAAGATGGCAACTGGAAGGGTTTGTAATTCAAATCCAGGATTGTCGGCACACTGGCATTTTACATACCTATCGGCGCGGTTGTACTAACAAGATTTGGGTCGTAATTCGGAACTGAAAGCAGTGCGGCTACCGTCGATGGTGCACGAAAATTCGTTAATACCTTAGGTCCTGACTTTCTTGACTAATATCTTGGGTTCCTAACTTTCTACAGTTCTATTGATATTATACGCTTTTTGTCCCTGTTTTTGCTAATATCACCAGCCACATTTTTTTCTGCTAGAATTTTCTGACTAAAATTTTCTGACTAAAATTTTCTGACTAAAATTTTCTCATCAAAATTCTATCTGCAGCGCTTCGCCTACCAGGTTGAGAACTATAACAGACAAGAATCATTTGACTTGGCAGGCCAGCTTCGGAACTTTGGTGGAAAGCAACATTGGGACAAAAAATGGCGTAATTTTCACGCATTTCACCAAATTGGGGTAAATCAAGATAGTCCGTTGTTTCTAAACGCCTTTCACCAAACACTGAAACTGATAATCGGTTCCCACTGGATTTACCAAATTGGGTTAAATTTTTACTCTCACTATACATAAGATTTTTTCTCTACATTCCTCTAGTCGCAACTCTCCAAAATCCTATTCAAAGTGTCGCTGATTAGGGAGAGTATCCCTATTCTACCTTTAATTCTTCGGGACACCCCTGTGTTTTACTTTGCAAACACACATACTGTTTTTTTTTGTTGGAAAACAACAACTACTAATTCTAGGGGGAATTTAATCTGGTAGACATTGCAATTTAGTCTAACTCTGTCTTATCCCAACTCACCGAAATCCCGTTAGTACATCTGCGACACTCTAGCTCTAGTAAGTCGTCATTGACTGTTGAGTGAGAAGATATTGACGTGTTACTTTTCATTTCACTCCACCCTCTTAACAGCTTGTCGTAACAACTGGTCTTAATTAACGGCTGGCCCTCTTAACATTTTGCCTTCAGGAGGTTCGTTCATTTATCCTTTCTAATCCTGGAATTGGATTTGGTGTACTCAGCAGACTGACGATTGAAGATTTGGAGTGACTGGAATCCGTTTCGAAAGGGAAGGTTGGTTGGGACATCCGTGCATCTCCAAACCTTGGGTTTTTTTGGTGCCAAGGTCTTCTCTAAAAAAACAGAAAAACTCCCAAACCTTCATTCTGTCGGACGCAGATAGTTAAATTGTTGGGATCGACAGAACAATGTAGTTGTACACTGTACGCATGACACAATAAAAGGTTAGGGTTTACAAAATTGGTGTCATCCGTAGGTGAATAATCCCACGGATAAAGCAAAGCAACTGTCTTGTTGCGTGTTGATTCTTGAATATCAAGTAAATGAGGTAAAAGTCGTCGGATGCTGGAAAATGACGCAACACTGCCAACAAATCGTAAAAAAAATGCCGTGCGTTAGGCCTAAGAAACCGCTCTCACAGCATTGGCTTCAGTAAGACGTCATGCTCTTTCCCCACCATGTTTATACAGTGCACCTTGCAGTTAACCTAATTATTGGCTCCAGCATAGAGTTTCATATAATAATAATCGCGTTATTACTGCCATATTGTGATGGTTACTACCAGGGTAGATTAAATAGGTAGTGCCACTCTTTCTCTCACAACGGTAAACATTTGGTCCCAAAGAAGTACCTGCTTTCAGAGATTTACCGCCAGAGGGTGCTGTCGCCAAGTAACGGAAGCGCAAAGCATCATGGGGTTCAAAAGTATTTAGCGTCACTAAAACAAATTGATAACGGTAAGAATACAAAATTAATCGTTTAAAATATACCATAATTCAGATTAGGACATTAAAATTATTTTAAGAAAGATCAGAACTGGCTGATCGTTTTACGTTTTTAAATCCAACATTCAAAGTTTAAACGGGTTGTCGTTACGAATGGAGCTAACTTTAACACATGGTTTTGTGTTCTGAGAACGCCCGACGAGCGTGCGCTTCGCCCGTTCAGGCTGAAGCCGCATCCGTAATTTATGTTTATTGTAACCAGGGGGATGGTGCTTTCAGCTTTTCTTGTCCGCGTCGGATTTCCAAGATGGCGACCCCATTGAGAAAAAAGCTTATGTCGATTTCGTTGTAATTGCGTGCGTTAATTTCATTATAAGACGTAAGCAAACCACGAATTGATTAAACTAAGTTGCGATATTGCAGCCTGACATTTTTAGCTTGGTAAAATTTTAACGGCTGAAATTAAATTCCTAGTAATTCGTCGAAATACACTTCTTGAGCTGATAGAAAAATTAGAAGCAGACGATGCAACAAGCATAAAGACGGAAGCAGACGATACAGAACACGAATTTTTAAATGACTGTACTTGTTATAACCTAAAGCGAAAAAAACCTTCGGGGGGAGGGGCGGATAGGTTCAAATTGTACGCCTTGCTTTGCACACCGATGCTAGAAAACATATGACCACCTTACGGATTGTTCATTATTTATGCACGGAAGGGGAGGGGGGGGGGGGGAAGAGCGACAGGCGGAGCTGGCGGATTGTTGTCATCAATATTAAAAAAATTATGATTTCCCCCTTTGATGTTGGTGAATTTGTTTGGCGCCCCTCCCAAAAAAATTGTATTAACATTTTCATTTTTAAGTGAGTGTGTGAAAAGGTACTAAGCCTACTTTAATAAGTTGTAGGATGTACTAAGGTAAATAGATGTCTTACATTACCATTCTATAACTTGCTGTGCGCTTCCTTTCTCGTAGTTTTGTCTCTAACCCCCTCCCCCCCTCACCGTTAACACCTTCAAAAAAATGTTGGCCCCTTCCTCTCTTCATACAAATATTTTCATGAGACTGGGCCCCCCCCCCCCGATTGATAAATAATGAACGGTCTCTTATTTTTTATGTATATTTATTCTCGCTTTACGTCATGTATGGCTTCATCAAAGTTTTGAAGAAAATTGCAAATAACCATTCTCCAAGATTTTTATGTCCACTCGGCTCGTTTTATTAGGATTTTTTTTAACGAATAGGGAAGGGGGTTGTCCCTTCTTACCTCGCTCCCTACTCTTTGCCCTACTGTTTGACTTTTGCTGTTGCAAAGTGAAATAATCCAACTTGATTTTATTTCATTTTTAGCATGTAGAGCATAATGAAGCATTAATGTTTCCAATTTGCCAATTTTTGTTTTCAAGTTCCAAGTAGTTCCGTTATTTCGAAAGCATAAATAAATTTATTTATACTTCATCTTTTAGTATCTCAGCTTTGACACTAACGAACACGACCGTAAAAGCGATGACAGGGTCCGAATCTGGCTAGCGGCGGCGTAAGTTGGGTTTGATGTGGCTGTTGGCGCACACCTCTGTTCCTAACAAAATCATTCTCAAATCGACGGTGGCGCCAACCAGGTTCTTGGCGGCGGTGATTACGCACGGACAGGCTCTGAGGTGAATGTTCCCTCTCCGGTGTAACAATATAATATATCTAACTCTATGATTGTAACGATCTATATACAGTTTGAATCGAACGCAGAATAAGTTCTTCAACTTCGGATGTTGCTCACGCACAAGATTTTCGTCTATTTCCGCAGGTATTGTCGCTATTACAATGGTTACCATGGCAACGACGCTGCCATTTTTTTATTTCAAGTTTCGTCTCCTACCCGGACCAGACAGGTGCTGCCTTCTGGTGCCGGTGGTGGAAGCAGGTCTTTTTTTAGCCCCTGTTTTCAGAAAGCGTCACTATCTACTTAATCTACCCTCGTTACTACTTTCATATTATAATAGAGATCGTTGTTGCAGTGCGTGATAGAGGTGTGCGCCTCAACGTTTTCGTTGGTGGCGTTGTCAAGTTTTATACCATGCGGCAGCAATGACAACCTTTGAATATATGGATTATTATTAAAAACTATCGCTAGATTGTTATTCTTATCGTCATGGGCATATAACCCAGTCTGGGTTTGTGCTCCGTAAAAACAAACAAACAACAACGTTACTTATGATTGTTTCACTTGCAGTTAAAGGATTTATTGTTAATATTTGTAATCTGGAGAAGACGTGTGCGCGGCGTATCTTGAGTCCTGGAAGCATTTTACGAGCGGCTCAGTCTTCCTGGAGGGAGCGGCTTTTATCGACGGCCGCCATTGTTTTTGTAACCATCTTGGATATCTGCCAAAAACGTACACTCGATTATCGATGTTCGTTCTGCGGGGAACTCAAGATAGGCCGCGCGCACAATGTTAAGAATGTTAACAATGTTAACAATGTTCAGAATTATCAGCGGAAGCCCAATCAACGGTGGTTAACGTGCCGTGTTATTTTTATTCAGCGATCCACATCTTTAGTACGGATTGTTTGCTAAGAGGCTGCAAATAAATGAACATAAACTACATTTTGGAGCAAACGAAAGCCTATTGAAATAATTATGAAACGTAGGTAAGGCCGACTTTAAAAAAGAGCTAAATTAGAAAAAAGGCCCTCAAAGAGCCGCAGTACGTCACACAAAAAGGCAAAGAGTCCAAACTTAGCCGAATGAGCATTGCACCCAAATTTTACGAAGGATTAACAAATATTGTAAGTCATTAAAATAAAGCCTATTTCCTCCTAAGATAGAGCGGTTATGACTTGTTTACTGTTTCCGCGTGGTTTTGTGAAATGTGAGTTCATTAGTATTGTACGTGTTTACTTACACGTAGGTCAATGAAATTGTAGTAATGAAATTAGCACAAATTTTAGACAAATCCGCAGGAGTTTGTTTTGTTTTTCTTTTTTAGGAAGCGCAAGCTAGGTTATCTGCCCCACGACGATGAGAGGGAAAATCCAGGAGGAGGAGCGGCTAACAATGTTGAAAACGTAACAGTGTTGCAACATGCAACAATGTTGTAACAAGAAGGATAGTCTCTCGACTTGATCACTTTCATTGTCTCCATTTTGAGTTCGAGCAGGGGGTCGCAAATGTACTAGAAAAGTAGCATTCCAATCCTTCACACTCTTCATTCCTCCAAGTGCTTAGCCGATGCCGGTAAATCCAACATGGCGACAGCTAACCTCCGGTTCTTGTCTGAATGAGATTCGCGAGGGGCCAATCCTACAATCTATTTATTTAATTATTTATTTTATTTTCATAATTATTGTAACGCCCTACGAAGAGCATAACAGCAATTTCAGATTAAGACAACAATTTTAAAATCAGAAGAAACATCGCGGCGCTTATGGTGCACACCTTGCATACCGTTCTCGCCTCTGCTCTAGCCATACTGAGATTCGTGAGATACACATCCCATAATTCTTCATTCTAGTCATAATCGTATCTTGTGCAACGAAGGCACTGCATATACTACAGACAGGTTGCCACAAACGTGAAAACGCTGTAAACGTTGAAAACGATGCAAACATCAATTTATTAAATCGAACAGCTGCTGAAAAATTCATTCAAACTTTTCCCTGTGCTATAGGATACATTTTGCGAACAGTGTAACAATTTTACTGTCGCTGTAAGTGTTTTACCATACTCGTCGGACTTTTCGCGTTACTGCGACTGAACTTGCACACCAAGTTCAATTTTAATGGCGGCTGCCATCCCATAGTCTCAAAGCGGAAGTGTCAAAGACTATGCCTTAAAGCGTGAATCCGCTTGTCCGGTGAACGCAGTTGACCATTATATCGTCCTCGGTTCGACAAACGTAAGATACAACGTCGAAACGGTTTGAAAACACTTCATAATGCAAGTCCCAGACTCCTTGTAAGGTTGCTATGTCGCGTTTTGGGGACGGGGCTGCGGTACTTCCGGCGGTTTAATATAACTTTCACATTACGATACTGCTTGCTTCTACATACAAAATTAAGTGCTATTTGGACGTGCATGCAACGAACACAGTGGTAAACAAGAAAATTATTAAAGTTGTTTGCTAGGCGTAGACATCAACGACACTTATTTGTGTAAAATTAATTTATCTGCCATCCGGTTGCGAAGGCATACAGTTATAACTTTTGAATCCGATGCGATTAACAGTCATGCGCAGAGTGGTCTAGAGCTTCGAGGGAGAGTTGAATAATAAACTAGGAAACAGCCTAAGGAACTATTGTGGGCGGAGAGCATAAATATTTATTTTAAATTTGTATTTACTTTCATTTTAAAGACTTTCTAACACTTACTAATGTTCCTCAAATATCTGGGTGCAATATTCACTCGCCCACGTTTGAGCTTTTAGCCTTTTGGTGTGATATACTTTGCTAGTCTTTTTAAAATTTTACCTTTTTGAAAATTTTAGGTAGGGCTAAGCTATGTTTCATATTAATTTAGGTGTCGTTTGCGCCCACATTTAGATTCTGTTTCGTTATTTTCAGCCTCTTTCCGCCATTGCCGCCGGGTAAAACTAAAATTACACGTCAGCCGCTGCTGATTAAGCTGGCAAACAGCCTGACAGCGTGAATAATGCTTATATTAGCACGGCCGGCAGGCAGTGCTTATTAGAGTTCGTTTGCGCGCGAGAATTAAAAAAAAATGGACAGGCGGAGGCGGCGGCGGCGAGGCCCCAGAATGAATGCTGTAACAATGGGGCAACAATAGGCGAGGTGCACAAGATCGGATTGTAGCTCACTCGAACAAGACGCAGCATTCCACAGTTAGGTTGTCGAGAATCAAAATGAAATGTTCTTGGTTTTCGCTTAAATCTTTCAGTTTTAAACCACAGGGTGCCACAGGGTGCCACAGGGTGCGCTTCAAAATTGGGCGGCCGACATGACTGAATGACTTATTTACTTCTTCAATGCGGTCTTCGAGAAGCCAGTTGAATTGTTTCCGCGATTGTTTGCCATATTGCTGCATCTGCTTGCAACAATGCAGAATCCCTACCCATCGTGCTGACATTGTAATTTTAGACAAACGCTAGTGTGTTGCCATCAACTAACAAACATGGGACAAAGCTTGGGTGGAACCTGAACAGAAATATGTATTTCTAATTTTCCGTTTTTTTTTTCGCAAACAAAATTGGCTGGACAGTGGACATACCGTACACATGATAGACCAGACCGTGCAATTACAATAAAACTGAAGCGAAAAAAGCCAACAAATTTATTAAACAAAAATCGGCTCCGCCGTTTAGAAATAACAAGCGGCTACAGCGACTGCCTAGTCGCACCGGTCTTCTGTACAGTTCCTCCACTTCCAATGTTGAAGCGCACACCTCTATCATGCACTACAACAGCTATCTCTATTACATTAATCTAAAAGCAGTAGCTATCACAATTGCCGGTTAAAAATGTGTTAGCTTTTAGGCCTGTTTTACATTTTAGGCGTAATTGTCAGCTTTTAGGAGTAGTTTTACCAGCAGTTTTGATTTCGTAAATAGCAGCTAACGGAGGTATGGATAGTATAGTAAGCCTATTCATTTTCGCAACACGGTGCACCTTCAGGCACACAGTTACAGTGTTAGAACGTAACGTGCAACGTAGCCTATATAGATCAGTGGTGGTAGGTAAGTGACGAGAGAGATGTTGTTGATGAAGCCAACAGCGACTCGTAGCAACTTGGCGTTGCCATGGTAACATGATTTTAGGCCTAATTTTCATTTTTTAGGCCTAATTTTAAAAATGCAGTTTTAATTTCGTAAGTAGAAGATAGGCCTAATGGAGAATTTGGTTCGACAGTAAGCCTATTCATTCATGAAACAATGCGACGAGACTATTTTAAACGAAGCTAAAATCCATTTGTTTTTATTGAGGATTTTAATTTAGGATTTTAATTCGACGATCAAATGTTATTATTTAATTTAGTTACGTCGAAGAAGTCTATCAGCTATGAGGAAGTAACGATGTTTTAATTTGCTATGTTATTTAACTAACTTCTCACACTGAATCTAACGTTGTAAACAATGGTCGTCAATATCTGGTACCGTTGCAAATTGAAAAAAGCGACGGACGTACGGACAAAGTCGTTGCAATAGTCTTCTCAGCCGGTATGGCTGTGTAGAAGACTAAAAGCATTAGAGCTCCTATTCCCATACTCGCAGCTGTAATGGTACACGAATAAAAACGGATTAGAGTTCACTCGAACGCAACGAACTATATTTTGAACTCCAATTCCGGGGAACAAGGATTGTGACTAGCCAGCCTCCATGCACATCACTAATCAAACAAACTTCACACAAATAAAATACACACACAAAATATAACATACACATGCACATGAAACAGAACGAAAACCTAAAACATATACAAACACATACAAAACAGACGTCTTAAACAGGAAAACACCTACTAAAAATGAAAAATACGTACACAAACACAGGCCAAAACTGCCTTAATTAGGAGTATGTTTGTTTCATAAATTATAAATCCACACAAAATACACATATAGCCACTCACAGGAACCACACTTAAGAAAGAAACAACAAACACAGACAAATATTGAAAAAAACACCTGAATAGCATGCAAATTAAGCCCACACAATCGTACACACACACGCATTAAACATTTCAAACACAAACTACATTCATTTTCTGACATACCACTGAGTAAAAATAGTCCTTGTTCCCTGGAATTGGAGTTCAAATTATAGTTCGTTGCGTTCGAGTGAACTCTAAACCGTTTTTATTCGTATACCTTTACAGCTGTGAGTATGGGGATACGAGCTCTAATGCTTTTTTTCTAAACGGCGAAGCCGTTTTTTGATCAGTTATTGTTTATTGTTTTGAGCGGAGCACCGCTATGATCACACTCCAATGTAAACTTAAACCGCGCATCACGCGAAAACCACAAGGACTATCCAAACCAGACTTTGTATGTAGGAGCACGGGTGCCTGGGCAAGGGTTAGCAAAAAATAAAATCTGGAATCGGACATGGGGTTGAGGAAATATTAGGGTGCCAAAATGAGAAGAGCCAAGTGCCAAGAGACAACAGTCAAACAAGAACAAGAGAGCCATGGCTGTGTTAATTGTTAAAGATGCAAAAATACAAATAGTACGAAGAAGAAGTGATGCGTACCTCCGGCCAATGGCAGCTCAAATCAAAGGGTTTAACGAGCGTTAACCACTACTGGTCATCTGTCCGAAGCCCTAAGGCCCAAATAAGACAACATTAACAATGCAGAAGCCTAACAATACCCATAAA
>JAHWFP010071291.1:10829-26975 GCA_023313725.1 Lithobius niger
GTTGGGGGCGTTTTTAATTCATGCTGCTCAGTATAGTGTTTTGCTTGTCCATGCGCAGATGATCTGCGTGGGTAAAGCTATTTTGTTTATTACTGGCAATGAAGCTATTGGCCTGTAATTGTCGTATCTCAGGGAGTGTGGGGGACAGCAGATGGTTGGGGGCGTTTTTATTTCATGCTGCTCAGTATAGTGTTTTGCTTGTCCATGCGCAGATGATCTGTGCGGGTACAACTATTTTGTTTATTACTGACAATTAAGCTTTTGGGCTGTAATTCTATTTTGTTTATTACTGGCAATGAAGGTATTGGCCTGTAATTGTCGTATCTCAGGGAGTGTGGGGGACAGCGGATGGTTGGGGGCGTTTTTATTTCATGCTGCTCAGTATAGTGTTTTGCTTGTCCATGCGCAGATGATCTGCATGGGTACAGGTATTTTGTTTATTACTGACAATTAAGCTATTGGGCTGTAATTCTATTTTGTTTATTACTGGCAATGAAACTATTGGCCTATAATTGTCGTATCTCAGGGAGTGTGGGGGACAGGAGATGGTTGGGGGCGTTTTTATGTCATGCTGCTCAGTATAGTGTTTTGCTTTTCCATGCGTAGATGATCTGCGCGGGTACAGTTATTTTGTGTATTACTGACAATTAAGCTATGGGTTGTAATTCTATTTTGTTTACGACTGGCAATGACGCTATTGGGCTGTAATTGTCGTTCATATATATTTGTTTCTCTTAGTGAAACGGTGATGCAGACTGTTAGTGGTGCGGTTGCGGTTTTGTTTTTGGGGTGGCTTCTAGCAGCGGCATTGCTGGTTGTTTGTTTAGGTTTCACTTTCCTGCCATCTAGCACCGTTATTTCTGCGTCTCAGCACTGAAACTGAGCTTTACTGTTCATTCCAGTGTGGGGGGATCTGCTGCAACAACATATCCCTGATAGCTAGTAAGTAATAAAGATTTTAACTGCGAACGTCACAATCATCAGTAACGATAGTGATTCACAATAATCAAAAGATCCACGGCTACTATTAAAAGAAAAGGAAAATGATCCGCGGCCATTTTGATGTCATTTCCTTCCAACAGATGGCACCATTTCTTTAATCTGAGGACAACTGAAAGCATTTCATGGTTAGAGCAATGATTTTGTTCCTTGGCTTGAGAGAGTTTTCTAGACCCTGCGTTTCCCAACCAGTGAGGCAACGGGTAAGAAACAGCAGGTGCGGCGCGAGACGTTGATGCGCCGTATTATTGCGAGGCATACTATTTTTTTTTAACTATGAATTGTAAAAAAAGTTAAATTGTATGAGGAAGGCAAAAAGTTTCATTTTTATTTTTGTACAGATTTTTTGTGCAATATAAAGACATTTTACCAAAAATCTACTGGCACTTTGTACCCATCTGGCTACACTGCCTCATCGTAGTGTAAAAAAATATTACGCAGCAATTGGGTGGGAAGGGGCCTCACAATTGCATGCTAATCCCAAATGGGAAAAAGATTGGGAACCACCTGCTCTAGACGCCATATCTTTAGTGACGTACTTGTTAGTATCTCACACCTTTTTGGTCAAAATCGCTCCAATCCCTATCCCACTTCCATCACAAAAATGGTTGAAGGCAACATAGGTTCATGATACACGAGAGTGGAGGTGACCAATACAGCACTTTTAATGTCCTGAAAAGCTTCGTCTTTGCAGTTGCCTCAGTGGAAGTTCTTTTATCACCACGCAGTAAATCTCTGACTGGAGCACTCAACTCGTCGAATTGATGCCTGACACACCTTAGCCTAGATGCTACACCGTGAACTTCCTTACTTCATGAATGCTAGTGGGGGGCAGGCAAGACTGTAAATCCTAACCTTACCAGAATTGGCTTTGACCCTATCATGATAATCAAATATCCAAGTATCTGTAAGTTATCTTTACACAAAATTTGGTGTTTTGAAAACTGCCTGATGAGCCCTCGTCTTCCATCATGGATAGGCAAACTTCTAAGCCTGATAGGTGTTCTTTCCAAAGCCTATTGGGAAGATCGAGATCATCCATGCATTCCATTACGCTTAGGTGACGTATGGGATCGACTACATGCACCATTGTGCAGCAAAAATTGGCTCCACTGTTCTTGAGGGCTAACATCCCATAGCTAGCCAAAAATTGCCGGTAATGGGTGATGGCATTGGCAAGCTTGCGACTCACCTTGTCCATTAGCACATCACGTAACCATCACGTAAATCAAAATTACTGTGAAATTTACATTGCTGGTACCAAGCGATAAGGTCATCGATCAAGGTGAAATGGGTGGCGTGCAGCAGAAATGTTGAGTGGGATATAATCTGTGACCATTTGAGTTTGACCACCTTGTTTCGGGGCTAGGAACATTGGAATAAACTGCTCACTAAAACCAGGAACTATGATACCTTGTTTGATCATTAAAGGATGGGTATGTGTGCTGCACGTGACGTGTTGTGAACTCGAAGTCCGAAGCACAAGCGACTCACAATAAAAAACGTATATTTCGGTACCAGTGGTTACAAAAACTGTGGTACCTTCATCAGAATAGAAATAGAAATAGAAAAAGGCACAAGAAGCAGCCACTCACCCACCCACACAAGACAACAAACAATAATAACAAGCATACCAAAACGAGATTTGAAGGCATTAAGAGATGGATCACAAGCAACATGAGAGAGAAGGGCACTCCAGGCATGGACAACCCTTTCCGTAAAAAAACACAGAATCACAGATGTGAAAGGGGTGGCCACGAGAAAAATTGAAATTTGGTGAAAAGAAAAATCAGAGTTAATGTTAAGGAGGTTATGAGTAAGTTGGTAAGTTAAGGATCATTTCCTCACGATGAAAGCGGTTTTGAATGGTTGTTAGGTGAATCTTATGTTGACGATCAGGGTACGGCAGAGAACGAATATGGTGGGACACCATTTAGTAAGACACCGCTGACAATTTTCAAGCCGGTTTAATGAGTAA
Organism: Lithobius niger; assembly: GCA_023313725.1. NCBI lineage: Eukaryota > Metazoa > Arthropoda > Chilopoda > Lithobiomorpha > Lithobiidae > Lithobius > Lithobius niger. The sequence continues at coordinate 13,807 of JAHWFP010071291.1, forward strand.
AGATTGTAAGGGCGGAAGATTTGAGAGCAATAATCGAAAAGTGGAAGAAGGAAAGTTTTGAATAAGACAGTAAAAAGGGAAGGAATGAGATCAGAGAAATCCTTTAGAATGAAACGTGCCTAACGGAAAACTTTAGCGATGACATTTTCAGTGTGAAGACTGAAATTAAGAGAATTAAACTGTCAACAGTGATACCAAGGTCCGTATGACTAGCAACAGGAGTAATCAGCTTTCCAGACAGACGGTAAGGATAATGCGGGTTGTTATGACCAAAATAAAGAACATGGCATTTATCAGTGTTAAAGAAAAGGGAATTTGCAATTGACCAATCAGCCAATGAGAGCACCTTACATTAAACATTTTTGGAGTGTACCATAGTGGGGTTGTTAAGTTGCATGAGATGCTGCAACTAGTAAATAAACCAAACTAAAAAACGGTAGAAAGTAAAGGATTGGCAGCAGTGTACAATAAACATAAATAACACAAATTATTACCGTGCGTGAAGCAAAAATTACCTAAAACGGCAGTCATAGCTACTAACACGGATGTGTGTGGCAAGGAAGCCGGGAGAATGAAAAACGGAAGTAATAGAAGGCAAGGAAGTAGTAGTAGGCGTGTGAGGGGGTTAAGGTGTTGGAGCTGAGACAAAGGAAGGAAACAAGCAAGCAGAAGGTGGGAGTCAAGAACAGAGGAGTGGAAAGGGGTCATCAGTACCGGGGTGTAAAAAGTGTGGGTTCGAGGGGAGGGAGGTTCCTTTATGGGATTAACTGCGGAGGGTGAAAAGTTTGACCCCATGGGTCATGGCTTGTGACGTGGGTAAAATGTGATTAACGTCTTGACCTTTTTGTAGGTGCATCTCATGGGCTTCGAGTTTAAATCTAGTTCATTGGAACATTTCGTAGTGTAGCGCCTTGGTGAGATCAAAATTGTTCTGGCCAATTGTTCTGGTTTATGACTACTTTCATTTTGGTGGTGGTAAATGGAACTTGAGTCTTTGTGGCATTTCAGGTGGAATTTGTGGTTATTGAATCCTTGTTTAAGGCTTATAGTGGTTCTGATGTATGCTTGTGTACATCCCCCACATGATATTTCAAACACAATGATTTTATTCATGTTCCCGTTTGGGTTGCGGGGCCATTTTTGATTCAGGGAGCTTGTTTTTGTAGCTACCAGATTGAATTTCTGAGTGGTTTGTACGTTTTTAAGGGCAGGTGTTATTGCGTGTTGGTACATAGTAAAAACTTTGTTTGGGAAGTTGGTGCAAGTCTTGGTTTGTTAGTTGTGCCATTTTGGTTGAATATAGCGGAGCACAACGGGAAGAGGGCACTGAGCTTGGTGGAGTGATCTTGGAATGAATTGAAATTGACTGTTCAGGTTGTGTGTGATGGCTTTCTGTAGTGGTTAGTCTTGATACTGCCATGAGGGAGAATGGTAAGAGTTAGGTCAAGGAAATGGATTTGTTTTTTCTTGTTCTGGTTTTCATGAGTAAAGTTGAGACTGATAACATTTGTTGAGGAAGTGGAAGTGGAGCATGGGCGGATGGACGGCAGGATTGGCAAGGACTTCGATGTTGCCAATGTAACTGGCATAGTACCTGAGGTGGCTATTGAACTCAGCATTAATGGCTTTATCAATATATTGAGTGATGATTTCAACGAGTGTCGAGGAAACGTAACATCCCACGGGAATGCCACAGGTGTGTCGGAAGAAACGGTCATTGAAACTTATGTCGGTGGTGTCCAGAAATAGTTGGAGATGTTTTTGGAGGAAGATTTCTTCAGTGATGTTGGCTTCATGGAGAATGTCTGGTTTTCTATGAATTGTATGAGAGATTTGTTGTAAAAGGAGGGGGTGCGTGATGAAAGGGAAAAGGGGCTTAACCTCAAAAGAGGTTCATTGTCTCCAAGTTTTGGTGTATTATTCCATAGATCATGGGATAGTTGGATGTTACTGGTGCAGCTGTGCGGGTTGTTGACAGTTTGAGGAGGATTGGGTGAAAGAATTTGCATAGAGGCAGGTTAGGCGAACGTTTACCGGACGTAATGGATCTAATAGGGTTAGCTTGGTTGTTGAGTTTTTATCTTGGTTGTTGAGTTTTTATCTGCTCGAAGGCAACGGGTACGACAGGGGTGATGGTTGTTGATAAGATTCTGTGTTTATCTTCACTGAGGGCTTCAGGTTCAAAATTTTGTTAATGTACTGTTTGGTTTTAACATTAAAACTATTGGTTGGATCTTGCTTGAGCTCGATGTATGTCAGTCTTGGAGTTGTTGTTGCATTTCATGATTGCAATGAGCAGTGTCAAGAATACTGCAGCCAAAAATTGCTTACAATCGTGTTGTTGGGGTAATTGTAAAGAGTGCAAAGCAAAGTTCTGTCGATGGATCGGCAGTTGGGTTGGCACATTGGCATGTCGGAGAATAGGAATATTGGGATATTGGATTTGGAGGATTGGAATGCTACACAGAGGTGTAGCCATGCAGGCCACATCCAGCATGTCAATCCCCCAACCCAACCTCCAATCCATTGACAGAACTTCGCTTCACTCTTCATAAACAGATTATTTTGTGGAGCTTGAGAGAATCGGTAAAAGTAGGCTGCTCCTGGACGCAGTGAGGACTCCACAAATTCATCAAAGCACAACAAATTTTAATTTTCGAAAGTATGTAACTTTCTTGCTCACCTACAAGATAAAAACAATGATATTTACTAAAAACCACAAACACTCGCACCTGACAGCCTAAAAAACCAACAATACTTACAAAACGCTCGAGATACATGATTAAAATACACGCAAATTCAGAAACGCAGCCTGACATGCCGCCATCTTGGAGATCAACACGCAAACAACACCACTGACCTTTATTTCTCCACCATGGGAAGTTTGCAATAAAGTTCATGCCATTTCTCCATGTGAGTAAAATTTTTTATTGTGTTCATAGTTCTAAGCTTATTTATTAGCTGCGATTGTATATGCTTCTAACTGGTATCTTATTTTTTCTGTTGATTCTCTGTGAACAATATTCGTGCCACTGATGTCCACTACATGTCCTGTAGTCTCCACATGTTTAGCAACAGCATACGATTCTTTTCCTTTCATAATGGCATTAGCATGATCAAGTTTACGCACTCCTAACGGCCTTTTACAAGTTCCCACATAGATGCACGGGCACTCCTGGCACTTGATACAATAAACTACATTGCGTGCATGATCCACCTTCGGGTTGGCAATTGACTCTGCCATATTCAGGCAGATGGGTAGTTTTTTCCCCGCATTGCCCAATTCACCAACCTCGCCATGCTGCCAAGGAGTAGGATTCGGGGTGGGGGGTGGGGGAACCTAACCATCGACCCAATTGTCTGAAATGGTCTGGAAACCACACGAATACCGTATTTACCAAAAACTTTCTGTGATTCAACAAACAACCCAGGCACAAAAGGTAAAATGGTCCAGTCCAATGGCTCACAACGAGGGGGTGGGGTGGGGGGATGGTTTGAAAAGCGCTCATTACCGCCATGCAGTAATTTCATTTTAGTAATGGTACTGAAAACTAGTTTATTCACCAATTTGCTGGGATAACCATTAACAACATACTTATGTGTAATGCGCTGCACTTCAACGCGTCTGTCTTCATCCCTGCTACAATGCCCTAGGGCCCTGGTTACTTCTCCTCTTAACACCCCATTTAGCACAGATGGTGGGTGTGCCGAGCTGTAATTCACCGACCTAGTTGTTTGCGACGGCTTAATGTAGTGCGATGTTTCAATTTGTTGAAGGAAATGGTCTTTGTGCAACTTAAGATCAAGAAATGGGATGCTTCCCTGGTTGTCCTCCTCTTCAACAGTGAAGGCAAGTGAGTTATGAAACCCATTCAGGGCCCCAAGGATTGGCTGAATATCAGCCTGGTGGTTAAGCCAGGCAAAAATGTCATCAACATATCGGCACCAATACCTCATTCTCGGTACTTGGTTGGCGTTCACAAGTATGTCCAGTCTATTGAGCACAATGTCACAAAGGTGCCCAGAAATGGATGCACCTGCTGGGTCTCCTTGCTGCTGAGAGTAAAAGATGCCCCCACATTCAAAGTAGTTGGTGCAAAAGATTGTTTTTACCACATCACAAACTTGGCTTGGTGACATCTTCTTCATATTAATGTTGTCCTTCCTTTCACAGAGCACCAGATTCAGGCTTTCCAAAATTAAATCTCTATCAATACTCGGGTATAAAGCTCGGACATCAAAAGAAACGAAATAACCCCCTCCTTCCCAATCATTGCCCCTCAGAGCAAGCAGGTTGTCCTTCAATTCGATAGCATTTTTCACTGTGTAGTCCCCTTGTGACGCCCCCTTAATAATTGGTGCAATCCATTCACTCAATCCTGATGACACTGCTGATTTGGCAACTGTAATAATTCTCAATGGGTTACCTTCCTTATGCGTCTTGCATGTGGCAAAAATGTGTGGGTGAGCAGGGCATTTTATGCTAAGGCGCACCTTGTCTTTGGTTTCAATCACATTCGCCTTAACTAATTTATTAAGGCATTTATTAATTTCATGTTGGTATTCTGTAACTGGGGATTCACACAATTTCCGAAAATTTGATTCATCGTTCAGCATGGCTGCAAGTTTTGATTGGTAGTCTGAATTGTCAAGGACCACAGTTGCGTTGCCTTTATCCGCACGTAAGATTTTTATGTCCTTGTTGGCGCTAAGGGACTTTAATGCCTTTGCTTCATCCAGCGGTAAATTAAACTTATGTGATTTTTTTATAGTCTTCGACCACCTTTGCACACAACTCTTGATCTCATACCTAACATAATCCGCCTGCGGTAGTAGCTTCAACCCTGCCTCCACACCTGCCGCAAAATTTGGCCAAATTTTTACAGGGTTCGATGAGACAGCAAATTTGAAGTCTCTGCTAAGCACGTTTTTTTCACTTTCAGACAGGTCATACTCCGATTTATTGTCCACCCAATTGTTTTGCGCTATCTGCTCATATTGAGCTGGTGGGTGAGGTGGTGGGGGGGGGGGAGGTGACACGTTAGGGTTGCGACGCTGCAAAGCTTCGAGTTTCTTGTTGTGCTGGCACACAGACTCACTATTATACTTCAAAGCTTTAATTTTGAGTGCATCAAACAAAGCGAACATGTGCAATGGGGAAAAGGTGGTAGTTCAGATTTCTGCAAGTATTGTTCAATTTCCACTTGAGCTTGTCATAGATGACATGCACTTCACACTGCAATGCCTTAAGGGCAAATAGCTTTGTTTTTGCCAACAGTTTTTTAGCTGTCTTAGACTCAACATGTAGCTTCAACTTCACCGCTGAAGGAAACAACGCTTCAGACACACAACTTGCCAAGAAACGCTTGTGGTGGTAGTAATTACTAACCTTTTTTGTAAGTTTGTCCAATTGGCCAATCCATTTACACACAAACGGAGGGTAGGCTGACTTCAGAATGCGAAACACGGAAAACGGACGTGAACACATGACGAAAACGACGACAAAAATCCAGGGGTGTAGATTCATAAACAGATTATTTTGTGGAGCTTGAGAGAATCGGTAAAAGTAGGCTGCTCCTGGACGCAGTGAGGACTCCACAAATTCATCAAAGCACAACAAATTTTAATTTTCGAAAGTATGTAACTTTCTTGCTCACAAAACGCTCGAGATACATGATTAAAATACACGCAAATTCACAAACGCAGCCTGACATGCCGACATCTTAGAGATCAATCCACTCACAATAAATCCACTCCACTCAATCCACTCAATCCACTCCATAAATCAATCCACTCGCTTCACTCTCTCCACAATAACCGCGACATCATGGTTGTAAGCGATTCTTGACTGCATTATTCTTGATACTGCTCATTACAATCAAGGAATGCTCCTACAACTCCAAGGCCAAAATACATACATCAAGGTCAATCAAGAATTCGCCAATCATTTGAACGCCAAAATTCAAACGACACATGAAAAAAACTTTGTGACTTCAAAGTCCCTGGTGTAGATAAAGCACAAAATCTTATTAGCAACCACCGTGTCACACCTGTTGCTTTGGGCAGATAAAAAATCACAATCAAGGTAACCCAATCAGAATCGTTACGTCCAATAAATGTTCGCTTAACCTGCTTCTCTGCAAAATTAATTCGCCCTATCTCTTCAAACTGGTTGACAACCCACACACAGCTGCACCAATGACATCCAACTACATGACCTACGGAATACTAAAGCAAAACCTGGAGAGCAGTGGACTTCTTTTGACGTTTAGGCCCTCCTCTCTTCCCTCACCCATCCCTTACTTTTAAACCAAATTGCTTTTGCAATTCACAGAAACCAACCATTCTTCATAAAGCCAACATCACTGAAGAAACTTTCCTCCAACTTCTCCAACTCATTCTGGACTGCACCTACACCAGTTTCAATGACCGTTTCTTCCAGCAGACCTGTGGCATTCCCATTGGATGCTGCATCTTATCGTCCCTTGCTGAAATCATCATCAATAAATTGATAAAGCCTGTAACACTAAGTTCAACACCCATCTCAGACACTACATGCTACGTTTACAACATCGAAGTCCTTACCAACCCTCCAGTCCACCCGCTCACGCTCACCTTCCTCAACGAATTTTATCCGTGGCTTAATTTCCTTGACCTATCCCTTACCACTCCACCTGATGGCAGTATCCAGACTAACCACTACAGAAAACCATCACACACAACCCAAACAGTCAATTTCAATTCATCCCAAGACAACTCCACTAAACTCAGCACCCTCAAGAACGAGATTAAAAGATAGTAAGCACACCTTAGACCCGACTGACTTAGCCTGGAGATGAACTTCGTCCTACACAAATACCTGCACAATGCCTATCCTCTTCCCGTTGTGCTCTACTATACACCATCCAAAACGGTACAGTCAACAAACCAAGACTTACACCAACTTTCAAACCAAAGTTATTTCTACATTCCCTAATAATAAAAATTGGCCCATCACTGATAAGTTCAATCTGGTATCTACAAATTCTACCACCACGAATGAAAATTGGTATCCATTTCTGCAAAAAATAAGAGAGGTAATGTTTTTTTTTTGTAGACCATATACTTACACATGATGTGATTTTAAATTGCGTCTGTTACATAGGATCTGCAGGATCTGTATTGAATGTTGCTAACTAAATATTTGTTAGAACTAAGACTTCTCCTGTTCGATGTGTTATAGTATTTGTAGAAAGAACAATATTTGTGAATCTAGAGATTTTTTTTATTCACTTTCTGATGTGCATCTTGAAACAAACACAATGATGTACAACATATTTCTGCTGCTACTTGTTCTGAAAAAATGATGCGCATAAGTTATGGCATGTGTCTCATGAAAGTATTTGACAACTCTTTAGAAATGAGCCAGTAGTTGGTCCAACATTAACTGGACGTCCTTCAGTCTTTTGTAAAGTATGTGCCAAGACTAGGAATAAGCCACATCCTCGATTACCATTTGTTTGTGCATCACGTCTACTAGAAAAATGCCATTTGGACCTTTGTGGGCCATGTAATGCTGTAAGATTGCAAAATGAACGTTATGTTTTTTTTCTAACAAATGTTGACATTTTCTCTCAAGATATTTTTCTATACCTATTTGCCAATAAATTTCAAATTTGCAATGTTCAAAAAATGTAGTTTTAGAACAAGAAACGAAGATGGATCTGAAATTACAAAATTTTTCCAGTGATAATGGGGGAGATTTCTCTAACATTTTGTTTCAAAGTTTTCTGTGCTGAAATTGGAATTACTCATGTAAAAAAAAGCATGATCCATTGTCCCCAGAACAATGCTGTAGTGGAATGTGCACGTTGCATTTTTGAACAATGGGAAGAACATTTTTGAGTGACACAAATTACCCGCTTCATTTTAGACAGATGCTGTTGTGGTAGCAGTAAATGCAAGAAATAGATTAGATACTAAAGCACTTACTGATGGAGTAACAGCTTTGCAAAACGATCAGGTCGTGTTCCTAATGTTTTGAAACTTCATCATTTTGGTGTTAGCTTACTTACGCTTAAAAGAGGGCCGTTTGATTTAACCGTAATAACTCATATTTATATAGGGCAGTGACACAACGTAGTATTATTGTGGTGGTGCCACAACTGGTGGTGGTGCCAGTAACTGGGTTAGCTGCAAGGAGTACTGGAGGGAGAAAGGAAGATCGTCTTACTGAAGGCAATGCTATTAGACTGGCTTTCTTAAGCCTATAATGCACGATTTTTGTTGTTGGAGAAAACAACGTTTTTTTAAGCCTAAGAAATCCGCTCTCAAAGCACTGTCTTGACTAGAAGTGCCGTTGTTTTCCCTTACATTTTAATCTAGTGCACCTTGTAGCTATTACCTCCAAATGGTGTCCCGTAGCCAATATGACGTAACTTGACGCTGCTCTATAGGAAATGATTTGCAACAAAGGGCTTACAAACTGTATAACCCTTGCACTTATTGTTTTAAGAACTAATGACTTCTATGAAGATAGAAACTAACCTGATTTGGTTGGTGGTGGGAACCAGTGTAATTCGACATATTGGTCGATGGATGAATTGGAGTCACTGGGCAATTGAGGCAATCGTGATTGATACAAGTGATGACAGTGATGACAATATTGCATTGTCTTCTGCTCTTACCAATGTATCCATTAAACTGGCCCCCGTTTTTCCTACATTCCCGAATCTTCCTTCAATACTTGCAATTGCAGAAACGTAACAGTTCAGTATTCAAGACGTTTGAGGGGTTATCCCCTGAATTTGTTTGATCGGGTAAACATCAATTCACAAGATGCAGAGTTATAATCATAGTTTTATTAGGCAATACACTAATAAATATTATTGTTTATTACGTACTATTTTTTTTTTTTTTACGACAGACTTGCAAAATTTTGTAACTAGTGAATTTTGTATTTTTTAAATGTTTTTCTTTAGCAGTTGTCCCATGATTTATATAAACGCGTGATTCAATGCAAGCCATATATACCGTGCACAAAAGGGGGAAAACACGGAACAAGATGCAGCATTTTCTGTTATTTTATTTATTTTTTGATTCTGTATTGCTTCAGGGTACACTTACCAATCCATACTTTCATTGTGTAAAACCTTTGTCTACCCACGAGGGGGAGTTGTGGGAACCAAATTGTAATTACCCAGTTATTTGCTTAAAAAAAAAAACTTGAAGGCTTGGCTTGACTGCAAACTAATTTAAAAATACACGTGTGGTGGCAAACCATAGCTCTGTGTTTTTATTTAATTTTTAAAACGTTTTCAACTGTTTGGATATTTTTTTTTTTTACCAGTAAAGCCATTTTCTGACCACCTGCAATTTTGAGATATTTGCCCAATTATTTACGGCTCACACATCGTTTTTATTGTGTGACTTTCAAATGTTGTGGGCTAGATTAGGTTAGGTTAGGCACATATTATTTTAATGTTGTGTTTTATAAACAATTCGGTTGATAGGTGATGTTGTGCACTGCTTAGGTATGATATGTCACAGGTCTGATTGTTGTTCTAGTTGTGATTGGGGGAAAGAGACGGAAGCCGGAATTTCCGATGGCGGACTTGCTGGTTCGTATCAAATATGTTCATTTGATCTAGCGGTTGCAAGACTAGAATGAACATTAAGACGTACATTCTTTGTTGATAGTGTGCAAGATGTAACTATACAACACATTAAAGCCGAGTTGCCACTGTCATCTATCAATATAGTTTGTTCCACATTATGTTTGCAGGAAACTGTCGGTATGATGCCACGTTTCCTTGCACTACAAGTGCAAAAACATGTGGATATCACACTTGTAGACTCTGTACAGTTACTGTTGAAGTCTACGAGTAGGATATTCTGCACTCGCAGTTGAAGAAAACATGGCGTCATACAGTCAGTTTCCTGCAAGCTTAATGTGGAACAAACTATATCTAGCGCTTGATCGCAGCAAGCAAAGGAAATTACAAAGAATATCTTCTAACACAACAAACAAGCCACGTGCCTTCTTAATTGTGGTACGTCCTCGTGTTACCTGGAAGAAAGCTGTAAAGATAACAATATTACTGCCACTAGATAGTGCCACAATTGAATATAATGAATGTAGCAGTGCACCGTCTAGTAGCAGTGGTATTGTTAAGCTTTACAGCTTGCGTCCAGGTGCACAAGGACGTACTAAATTTTCACTCAATCATTTTCACTCAATCATTAAGGAGTACGTGGCTTTTTTGTTGCATTAATGGAAATTTCTTTGTGCATTCCTTCGTTTGGTGCAAGCAAGCAGTTGACAGAACTCGATAGTGCTTGATGCCACAGACTCTGATTTGATGGCAACCCACCTCTAAGCCTGCTGTTGTACATCCGGCATTGGATTAATCAGTGATGATGAACTTTACAGTGCTTCTTAGTCCTTCGTATTCTTTTTCCAACGTTGATGAAGAAAGAATCTGTTAATAAAGTTATTAATAAAACCAGAATAATTCCCACTACGATGGTACTTTTTGAAACATCTGGAAATTCCTGACCTGTTGGTAGTGAATTAGGAGCATCGCAATTGTCATCGTGAATAATTCTGCCATGCCTTGGGTGAAAAAGAAAAATTTTGTAACGCCATTTCATAAACGCATAGCCTGTTCCAACAAATCAGGCATCATGGTAAAAAAAAAAAACCATGGAGTTGTCGTACATTACTTGGAGCAGGACAATCTGTAATTGCATGCAGAGTATTCATCTCATAAGCCCTTGTTTAGTGGGTTACTACCTAAATATTTACCTTCACTTTTACCAGTGGTGTATTTTGCTCTGCTGACTTAAACCACTGTACTGCACTTTTCGAAAAACAATATTCAAATTTTTATCATGTTTCAAACCTTTATTGCCAGCAACTCCTCTGTTTCAACAGGTTTTTTCCTTCATACTATTTAAGAGAATTACCTCCAATCTATGTTGGTCCAACACCATAAACCTAATGGCAAACGATTCTAAACAAATTGACCTTGTAGTGTTTACAGCAAGAAGATCTTAGATTTTTCATGAAATTAAACTTGTAGAAATGCATCAATTAAATCTAAATTCGAAAAAGTGTCACAACCAGCAAGTTCAACACATCTGCCCTGGGTACAGGGTAATAACTTCTGGATTTACAGTGCATACGTGTTCAACAACTATTCTTACATGACCATTAGGCATTACCGGACTAAAACCACGGATTTTCACCACTCGCATGTTTCTAAAGGAGTTAGTGCTTCTATGGATATACGTCCTTCTGTTTCTATTACAACCATATTTTTTAAAGGTTGTTAAAGGTTCTAGGTTTACAATATTTGGGCTTAGCCTTAGGTTTTAATACTAGTATAGGTTTAAAATCTTTTAATTACCTAACTCTACTTTAAATGGTTCCAAAAATGAATCCCTAACCCATCCTCTTTATCATTAGTTCCTACACTCTCGCAGTTTACTAACTGTAACTGGAAATGCTACTATTTGTTGTTCTAATTCACAAGAAACAATTCTAGCCAATCTAAGGAAAAAGCTTCCAAGCAACATCACCTAGCAGGGCCTCAAACTGGCCTCCAAATTGTTAACCTTATTACCACGACAAACAGTTCGCAGTACTATACAATTCTGCCAGGTTTTATGACGGAGTAAACTTAGAAAAATTATGGAACTCTGATTATTTGTGTCGTTTGGTTTTCCGTGAAGACGTTGAATGTGGGTCAGGGGCTAGTCTTATGAAGTGGCTGTAGCAGTAGTGGAAAGGATAGGTGTTGTTGGCCTGGGCTCAAGAACACAAGTGATTAGACATTCGGTGAGCAGGACCGTTTATACCCTAGGCTATTTTTCATAGTGTTTCCCACTATGGTAGACTGAGCACGACTGTCTCATGTAGTAGCATTCTCTGGTTCGACCCTGACCTAAACTAACCCTAGCATTTTCGTGAAGAGAAGGGACCTGTGATGCCGATTGCAGTATGTGAAAGATCCTATTGTGTACGCGGTTTATCTTGAGTCCTGCAGGTATTTTATGAGCGGCTACGTTTTCCTGGAGGGGGCGGCATTAATCGACGGCCGCCATTGTTTTTGTAACCATCTCGGATATCAACAAGGCACTCTGCTACCAAAAACATACAATTGATTATCTGCGTCGTTCTGGGGCGAACTCAAAATAGGCCGCGGACACTATAGGAATTTTCGACTGGAATTACTTAGCAAAATTGTCCATCTCGCCTTCCGGTACCATAGATTCGGCTGGGAGCATGATGACATACAAAGTCCAACCCACTGAAGGTTTCAAGAGCCAATCATTTCACAATTTTTGGTCAAAATTGATAAGTTGCATTTTATTTCTGCTAAAAGTTATGAATGATATAAAAAGCTGAAAACTCCCAGTAGTTTTTCGCTTCGTTAGGCCCACACCAGCAGATTTACGACGTGTGTTGCACTTGGGATGTCCACCGAAATATTATTATATGTGGATAACTCACATATGTTAGTTGTTGCAAGCAATATAATTATGTTAATAGCAAAGATACCCACTGACTGGGATTGAGAAATCCACTCGGAGTTAAAACAACGACAAACAATTTTAATTTTCAGCCCTAACTAATACCTATGTGCCTTAGTCACAAATAAGAAACATGAAGAAACACCAGAAAATAGGAGATCCCTTACTATCCTAACATTGAGATCGTCGCCATATTGAATGTTTCTTATTTGTGATTAAGGCACAGAGGTGTTAATACGACATGAAAATTAAAATTGTTTGTGAATTTCTCCAGCCCAGTCAGTGGGTATCTTTGCTCTAGACGCCATTCAAACTCGGAAAATTATTTTTTTTTTATCTTCATAATTATGTTGTTCATTGTTGGTCATTGAAGTAAAATGTTGTAACGCTCTGGCTATACAGTATTGATACTGATTGGTAACTTTGAATTTACGCTTGCCTAACCATGAAAACTGAGGGGGGGGGGGGAGCACACAAAATATTCAAGGTTAAACTAGCTAACTGTTAAATTCTTTATTCCTAACCGCATGGATCACTATCTTCATGAAATCCACTAGTAACTGTTAGCTTTCTAGTAATTTGGCAAATATCTATGTTATTCGTATGATTTTTTCAACCAGAAAACTTTTAAGTTGTGTTAGAAAACGTTGAGC
>JAHWFP010071291.1:26985-39682 GCA_023313725.1 Lithobius niger
AGTATGGAGGAGTGGAATAATAATAATAATAATAATAATAAAATTGTTATTACCAAACGAAATTAAAAGGAGACCGGTTGGGGTGAGATGATCAGTCCACTACCACCCTTCCTCAACTTACACATAAATACAGACAAAAAACAGTCAAAAACATCGATATCAAGTGTAAACAGGGCTCATCAGAATGCTAAAAACAAGACAAAAATTTTGAAAGATCCACCTTACGGATGCCTCACCAAAAATGTCTAGACTCGCCGACCCAACTAACTCGGATGTCAGGCCATTTCACGGAATCACCAATCGATTGGGGGAAAAAAAACTTTGTACAATCTCTATGCACTTCGCCAACAGTGAGTTTCAGATGGTGTCCACGGGTGATACTATTGTTCCTAATCATGAAAAACACACGCGGGGCTACATCCACAAACCCAAGCAGAGTAGAAAAGGTGAGACAAAGGTCCGCATGCAACCGTCTAAGTTCAAGGAATATTAGACCGAAGATGCAGCAGACGCTGACTATAGGACATTTATAGCCCTCGCATTCCTGGCAAACGCTTGGTGAATGAGCGCTGAACAGATTCCACCATCAAAATATCCTTGATGATATGGGGGGACCAAACCTGGCTGGCATACTCAACGATAGGACGCACATAGATTTTAAAGGCCTTAACAAGTATTTTTACGTTGCTAGACACGAAACACCTCCTAATAAGGGGGTTCACTCTTTTGGGCCGAGCTGTAATGATGGAAGGGGAGCGTTTAGAGAAAATTCTGGGGGGGGGGGAACAAGGATTTTTAGAATACCCTTGGGGGTCATGCATTTTCAGGCCCTGTTGGAAGGGAGGGGACCAGAAAAAACAGTGATCAAACTAAAGGAAAAAACGCAATGTGGAGCCCCAAAAATGACATTTTCAGCATTGCAAATTTATAAAAGTACCCCACCTGCTTGGTGGTCCCCGAGATTATCCACCGCGAAATTTTCAGATGGTTTTCAATGTATCTCGATGTGAAGGTGGTGGTATAAAAACACAACTTTGAATGCTTTTGACAAAATTGTCTTCTTGATCATCATTGTTCCTTCTTCAAAAATGTCACGATACATTTTCCACATCGGACCCACCTTGTCGATGCCCGAAGTGACTTAATTGGAGTGGGTATTAAGAAGCCTACCCTAATTCAGCGTTTTAATAAAACTTTTTTGTTATAGTTTTTGTTTTAGTTTAAGAGTTGGAGTGCATTGTTTCGTTGTTTCGTTTAATTGCTTTGGGAGCATAAAATTGCATTGAGACCATAAAATTGCAACCCCCCCCCCCAAAAAAAAAATATATATATGTATTCGTAGCCTCATCCGTGAAATCACATATGGGTAGCCTCAAAAAAGCGTACTTTTTCGGGGGGGGGGGGGGGGGAGTCAAGATTATTTTTAAGAATACGTGGCACGAAAAGTATCGTTCAAAATCCGTGCAAGAAACCAAGCGAACGTAACAGACAATGTTATCTGGTCCCTGCCAACTAGCTGCTACATTTGCTGCACTGATTGACAAGTTTTCCTCGCAGTGAAGTTTATTTGCCGGAAGTGGCATTTCGACATGGATAAAACAGGCAATCCAATTTGGATGTTCGATCTGTATTTTGGGTTGGCAGTGTTTAATGATTCATCCGCACCTTAAAGAGGGTGTACTCTGAGAAACGACATGGCAACACCATGCGTCATTTTTCTCTCTGCCTCAACGTTGAACAATGGGAAAGTATTGCAGTACTTGACAAAAAATTTGTTTTAACGAATAAATAAATACTCTTCAAATCGCACAGTTTGTTGCTCTCTGTAGCTGCCTGAAGCATGTAACTAGTGATCAGCATTAGTTTCTACGTCGTTCCTTTAAGACATTTTGTTCCCGAATTTTTTTTTTCAAATTGTTTGTACACAACTAAACTGGCAAGAAACTAACACGAAACTAACAAGAAATTGACACAAAACTAGCGAGGAAATGACACAAAACTAGCAAGAAACTAACACAAACCTAACATGAACTAGCAAACAACTAACACGAAATTAGCAAGAAACTAACACGAACTAGCAAAAAACTAACAGGTACTAGCAAGAAACTGACACGAACTGCAAGAAACTTGTAAAAAACTAACATGAAATTATCGAATATGAAGGAAGGAAGGGTATGGGGAACGCAAACAAAAAAGGTTATTTGCACCCATTCCTAAACATGTCTGGCCTTTATAAGGACCAACAATTTGCATACAGATAAAAAGGCAAGAAACTAATACGTAACTAGCAAGAAACTAACACGAAAACAGCAATAAACAAACACGAAACTAGCAAGAAGCTAACACGAAAACAGCAATAATCTAACACCAAACTAACATGAACTTAGCAAGAAACGAACACGAAACTAGCAAGAAACGAACACGAAACTAGCAAGAAGCTAACACGAAACTAGCAAGAAACTAACACGAAAACAGCAATAAACTAACACCAAACTAACATGAACTTAGCAAGAAGCTAACACGAAACTAGCAAGAAGCTAACACGAAACTAGCAAGAAGCTAACACGAAAACAGCAATAAACTAACACCAAACTAACATGAACTTAGCAAGAAACGAACACGAAACTAGCAAGAAACGAACACGAAACTAGCAAGAAGCTAACACGAAACTAAGAAGAAACTAACACAAAACTAGCAAGACCTAACATGAGACTACAGCAAGAAACTAACACGAAAACTAGCAAGAAACTAACATGTACTAACAAGAAACTGACACGAACTGCAAGAAATTCAGTAGCAAGAAACTGATATGAACTAGCAAGAAAGTGACACGAACTGCAAAAACTAACATGATATTATCAAGTATGTAAGAAGGAAGAGTATGGGAAACGCAAACAAAATGGTTATTTACACCAATTCCTAAATTAAGTCTGGACTTGATAAGGACCAACAATTTGCAAACATATAAAAAGGCAAGAAACTAATACAAATTGCAAGAAAATAACATGAAACTAACACGAAAATAACTGGAAAATAGCAAGAAACTAACACGAAACTAGAAAGAAACAAACATGAAACTAGCAAGAAACTAATAACAAGAAAAGAACACGATACTAGCAAGAAACTAACACGAAACTATCAATAAGTAACATGAAAACTAGCAAGAAATTACTAACATGAACTAGTACGAAACTGACACGAACTGGAAGAAACTGGATTCGCAAGAAGCTGTGATTCGCAATGGTAGTCCCGCGGCTCTTTTCAAACATTATAGGCGCAAAAATGCAGTTTCACGGACAATTCCCCCACTTATAGACGCTAATGATTATATAACTGATACAGTTAGTAAAGCGGAGCTACTTGGTCGCTCTTTTGCTTCAAACTTCATTACTGACGATGGAGCTAGTTTAATACCGCTGGCTCAAATTGGTAAGTTTGATGTAACCTGCTCTCAGGTAACTTTTCATCGAAGCTCTGTTGTTGCTGCCTTAAACAAATTGAAACCAAGTAGGTCGTGTGGTCTCGACGGCATCTCCGCTTTTCTTCTTAAAATGTTATCACGTGAAATTAGCTACCCTCTCTCCAAACTCTTTACCCTTTCCTTCTCCCAGAGTAGCTTGCCGACAATGTGGAGACAAGCCAACATTATTCCAATTTTCAAGAAGGGGTCACCCTCAAACCCTCTAAATTATAGGCCTATAGCCCTAACGTGTGTGGCCTGCAAAGTCATGGAATCCATAATCCGGGACGCCTTGGTTGGTTTCTTGGAAGAACAGTCTGTGATTAGCCTGGATCAATTTGGTTTCGTCCCTGGTAGGTCGGCTGTTCACCAGTTACTACTGGTTCTGGATCGTTGGACTAGCGCTCGTGACATTGGGGTTTCTTCTGATACCGTATACTTCGACTTTAAAAAAGCTTTTGAGTCGGTCATTCACCGCAAACTTCTTCTCAAACTAGACTTGTGGTATAACAGGTAAATTAAAGGGTTGGATTGCAGCCTTCCTCCAGGACCGCCACCAGAGGGTACATATTGAGAATTCATCCTCGGCCTGGATTTGTGTACCTTGTGGTGTTCCACAGGGATCGGTTCTTGGCCCCCTTCTTTTCGTATTATACTTGAACGATCTTAATTTGGAGAGGTGCAACACATTCGGGTTCAAATTTGCCGACGATCTTAAGGTGGGAGGGGAGGTGCCAGACTCTCTCCCTTCCATGGACTTAGATAACATTGTCCAGGAAGTAGTTTACTGGTCAGAGAGTTGGCAGCTCCCTCTCTCTATAAACAAGTGTCATGTCTTCAACGTGGGTGGACTCGATAGAAATAATACATACTCTTTGGGCCATGAATTGTTGCCATCATCTACGGAAGTCTGAGACCTTGGAATTTCGTTTACAGGTGACCTGAAATCGTCCACTCACTGCCAGATGATTTGTGCTGCAGCGTATCGTCGTGCAGCGGTTGTAAAACGGTGTTTTTCTTCTGGAAACACTGAAACCAGAATTTGGGCATTTAAAGTCTTCGTTCGCCCATTGCTCGAGTATGCGACCCCTGTCTGGTCACCCTACCTTGCGCGCGACATTGACTTAATTGAGAAGGTGCAAAGACGTTACACTAAGGGACTCCCGGGACTCAGAGAGGTAACATATCGGGAGCGCCTGGTTAAATTAGGCCTAGAGCTTCTTGAACTTCGCAGAATAAAATTTGATTTAATTCTTACGTTCAAGATTTTAGCCCATCTAATTGCCGTGGACCTCCCTTTTTTTGACTTGTCAACCAGCACTATTGGTACACGGGGACACTCACTTAAACTTTTGGTTCCTGCTTCCAGGCTTGATTGTCGAAAACATTTTTTCTCAGTGCGGGTTGTGCCAATCTGGAATAACCTGAGGGAAGAGACCATCAGAGCAAAAACGGTTACTGCATTTCGCAGGATGCTAGGCTCTGAACCCCTTTCTGAGTACTTGAAACGACCCCTACCTCCAGGATAGCTACTTCGATTTGGGCAAAAAAAAAAAAAAAAAATTTTTTTCTTTTAATTTATATATTTTCTCTCTCCTAATTAGGAATGATGTAAAAGGGCCCATGCCCTTCCGTCTTCCATTCACTTTTGGGGTGGTAACCTGGTTATTTTTTTTAATATATTATTTTATTACAAAAGAACGTTAGAGTTCATGCACCTTACGGGCTTTTTAATTCAGAATTGTTTATTTTTTTGGTGGTGACAATTCCCAGTTTGAGGATGCTTTTGTTTTTAGTACTTACCATAACCATACCTTGTTTTATATAACGATGTTTTTTAACCATCTCATTTGTTCATCTGCTTTTTATTTTTTTACTTGGGCCAATCCTACACCTCCTGTGTCCAACACGATTGGCGATGCCATCGGGGGCCTTAGAGCCCCTGGCAGGTCTAACCTTGGTGGTAAGGCATTCGTGTCCCATTCCTCATCCCCCTGACCTTCCCGCGGCCAAATCTATATCTTTATATGATACTGTCTTCTGTTTTTAAATTGGGCTGGCTGTTAGTGATCCTAGGGTCCTTGCCTGACCTGTTGCTATTGTGACAAACTGATATTATTATTATTATTATAAGTTTCTTATGACCATACTTTTCGTTCAACATAAGCACTTTCAGATCAGCGCCAATTCTCCATTTCACGTCGGTTTTATAACAATGTGTCGTCTCAAGAGATGCATGTTGTCGCTGCGTGCATGTTCATTGTTAACTGCTTGTTCATTGTTGTGAATTCCAAACTGCATTTATCACAATGGTAGCCAAGTTTTGCCCAATAGATTTGGGGGTTTCGAATCTTTTCTCTGACGAGGACGATGAATGGCTTAGCCGGGTAAGCCTGTGTGACGAATAGGCTAATGAAGTCAAGCCTCAAGTAAGTAACAGATTTATATGCAAGTGACTTCTGATAAACTTCAGCTTCAAAATTCAAGGCAATGCGTTAATTTGAGACGTTCAATATCTTGGGAGTTAAATGTTTATAGGGCATGGGCAAATGAACAGTAATCGCCGTTCTGATCCTGATGGAGAGCAAGTCCCAGTGGACATTTCGTTGACTGACCGACTCTTTTAATTTAAAATAAGCACGTGCTGTAAAATGAAAGTCTTTTTTTTTTTTAGTCAATCCTGTTAGTAAAACGCTGTTGTATGTGTTTCAGGTAAAGCATTTAAAAACGTTTTTTAGGTGTGCCAAAAAGTGTTTATTTTAAAACACTTGTTTGAACCGGGTTTAAACATTTAAAAGTGGGCAGGGTAAGTGGGCCGGCCCACTTATCCTGCCCACTTATCCGGCCCACTTTTGAAGAATGCGTTAGCAACGTAGAAAGCATTGTTGCAACTGGGCTGATACGGGATTTAGCAGCTGACTTTACAACAATGAAAACGGCAAAAGTATGGTCATAATCTGAGAAACGACATGGCAACACCATGTACCACTTTTCTCTCTGTCTCAACGTAAAACAATGGAAAAGCATACTTCACAAACAAATATTTTTAACGATCTAGACACACGCTAGTGTGTCGCGCCAAGTTAGGCAACAATCATCACAACAAACATCACATCAGTTCAATTGTCGAGACTTGTAAACCATTGTCAGTGTCTTATATCTTGAAGCATAGTTGGGCAGATTTCAGGCCCTTAGGGGAAAAAAATAATGCGGTAAAAAAGCTTAAATTGTGTTGAAATCGAGAGCAATGACCCACCTGACAAAAAGTAACTCATGTAGGAATGCCAGCTAAGTTGCTTTCAATGCAAAATCTGGCCCTCAATATCGTTGTAAACGTGCTACCTAGCTAATTCGCTCATCCCCATGTTAAATCCCATAGGGTGATTATTCATCGATACCGAGATAACGGGGAGGCTTCCAGCTATGAAATTGGACGAATGGGTGCAGTACAATACGAACTGCATACCTTTTTTTTATGGTTTGGAGCCTGGGGGCGTAACAGGAATGGCGTGGGAGGGCGCGTAAGTACGAAAATATTGTTATAACTATTGTTAGTATTGTCGGCATCGTCTGTCATTGGACAGCCAAAGTTCGGACAATGAGAAAGTGGATACTGACGTACCTGCCTAGACACGCACTAGTGCATCACGATAAATCTAAACAACGTTGCAAAGAAATTGTATTCACGTCCAATTTACGAAAAATAAACCAACTGTAAAGACAAAGCAAAATAAACAAAAGCCAAAAACTGGTAAATAGGCCACTAAGTTCAAAGTGGTTCGGCCCTTCAAAGGAGTGATATCAACACACCAAAACTAACTAAATATTGTAATACAAATTACAACAAAATTAAAACCAAACCAAAAACCCATAAAGAGGTGACTAAGTTGAGAATGGTTCTGCCTGCAAGCAAAAGGTAGGATAGCAAACTGTTGAAAACCTATTTCTTGTTGACGTGGCACTTTATAGTACACATCTGCACAGTAGTGGAGTTGAGCAAATACACAATTTAAAAAAAAGTAGTGATATCATATCAAAAACCAAAATTGGTAAAAAGGTCCGTCAAGTTCCGAATGGTTCGGCCCTTCAAAGGAGTGATATCAACACACCAAAACATTCGCCAACGTAATCGCACCGAATTATACTTCGGATGTTAAATGAAAACTTGAACATTGCTACCGAAAGTAGCAATGTTCTAGTTTTCATTTAACCTTCGAACTATTAAGCGGTGCGATTAACTTGGCGAATGTTTTGGTGTGCTGATATCACTCCTTTCAAGGGCCGAATCATTCGGAACTTGGTGGCCCCTTTTACCAGTTTTGGTTTTTGATTAAATACTTCAAATCTCACACTTTGTTGCTCTCTGTAGCTGCCTGAATCATATAACTAGTGAAGAGCTTTAGTTTCTACGTCGTTTCTTTAGTACATTTTGTTCGCTGGATTATTTTTTTCAAGTTGCTTGTAGCCCACACCTTTGTTCATTGAATGAGTAGCTTTGATCGAGCGATTTAACACAAGCAACTTTGTGTGGCTAGAACGCTATCATCATTAATAAATTAAAATAATATTTTGATGTTTTACGAATTGTGCGATGTTCCCAGCAAGTTTGAAAACTTGAATTTAACCAACGTTGTACGAAAAGTTGTTTAATTCGTGTGGGTGCTGTAGAAGGTTGCCAAAATAGAAAGAATTGTACAATCTGTGTTGAAAAGCACATAATTTGGTGTGGATGCACATGAATGGTAAGTGGTAACAAACAGCTCTGATAGCAAGTTCAAAAACCCCCCCTAGGGGTTGGCTAAACCCCCTTCCAGCATAAATAGCATAAAATGGTGTATAAATTGTTTAATTTGCGTAAAAGCATGAAAGTTGGTATGGATGCAAATGAAGGGTAAGTCAAACCAAATAACTATGATTGCAAGTTCAACCCCCCCCCCCCGAGGGGGGAGGGGTTAATGGGGTTTTTAACATTCTCTCTCCCCGCCCCTCCCCCCCTCCCCAAAAAAAATAGTATAACAAGTACTTAAATTGTTCAGTTTGTGCAAAATGCATGAAAGTTGGTTCGATGCAAATGAAGGGCAACTGCAAACAAATAACGAGTTCAACCCCTCCCCCCGCCAAAAAAAAACGAGGAAGGGTGTACGGTGGCTTACCCCCTCCATCCCTCCCTCCCCACTGTGGCGAGTTTTCAGTGGGCATTGGAAGCAACTCGCTACGTGCGAGCATTCGCCACCAGGTGTCGTATGTTTGGTGTCCCTCAGTACTTTCCTAAAGCCCGAACAGAGCGAACAGAACGCACCCCTGTTAGAGACAGTTTGGCTCCATACTTGGCCTGGCGCGTGCGCATGTTGCGTCAGCCGTTCATTACCTTCCTTAACTACAACAAAGCTCAACAAGCTCAACAGGGTATTCGATACGTCATACCTTCACCGCGACCAGACCTGGCTAATGGATTTGACCAGGATTGGCTAATAGATGTGACCCGGCGAGAGCAATGCCAAATTGCAAACCATCTCAGGGAGATAATAATATAGGTTTGTTGCAGACGCAACCGGAATGGCAAGGACCTGGTGGTCACTAACTGCCATTCGAATTTAAAATTAATAAAATAATAAAAATTACAAAAGTTAAACAATTTAAAAGTTTAAAACGAAAACGATGGCTCGGCTGCAGAGGAAGGGTTGATGGTAATGGGTCGGGGTCACGAATGCCTTACCACCAAGGTTAGACCTACCAGGGACACAATGGTCCCCGATGGCATCGCCAAACGTGAAGGACAAGTGAGGGGGAAAAGCCGGGTATCATTGTCAATATTTCTTCAAAAATAATAAAATAATACATGAAGGTTAAACCTTGGCTAAAACCAATTGTCAATCTTAATAAAGATAATAAAATTAATAATATATAATAATAAATAAATAAATAAAATGGAAATTACCACCATTTGTGGATGGTTGCCGGAAGGGGTGTGAGGCGCTAACACCGGGACTTCAAATTGAAACTCTTTTACAATTACTGCGTCCTCTTCAAGAAGCGATTAAAGGACTGTTTATTTATCACCCCAGATGGTTTGCTGGAGTGGAGGTTTGAGCATGGGCGAGGTAAACGTTTTGCCGGAAACAGATAAATCGCTGACGACGTTGACGTCAATCAAGCCGCATCAACACGGTTATTAACAGGGAATGAGCCAAACTGTCACCAACAGTGGTGCGTTTGGTTCGCTCTGTTTGGTCGTTTAGGAACGTACCGTTAGTGTCAGACAGTTGACAGTTGATGAAGGGTGTAAGAGAACGGAATGGCCGCAGTTTCCAGAAACCGAGAGGTCAGCACCCAGGCGTGCAAAGCATTTATTGACCTGAATAAATACTAGTTGTTAAACATAAACCGGCTGAGCTTCATCCGAGGCAAAAGTCGCAGCAAGCACCGAAGAAGAAAGCTTTCCACATTCCGTCGCTTGAACAAATCTGTATTATTATTAAGAATTCACACATTTAGTGCTATCTTTTTGTAGTGCAGCGTCAACTATGAAGGTGAAACCGAAAAAAAAAAACCATCATATTAGAAACACAAATCGTGCAAGGACACAGCCATATTGTTTAGCTGTGTTGCGCGTACGTGTGCCACCTCAGCAGCACTCAACCGTGGCTAGTAAACATCCGCTCAGACTTATAACGTTGCTCAGCGACAGAGGTATGTTCGGCAGGAGAAACAGTTCGTAGAACACGGTCTTTGGATGTTCTAATTCCGACATCTATTCACAACTAGTGGCAATATCAAAATATGGTATAGTTATGTTATTTTACGTAACGACAAATTTCTCGCTTACTAGCTTTCTTGGTTAATACTAATTCTGCTGGCTGCTTCTTGCCTTTACCGAAGAATGTGGCTTTCAAGTTGTCTATAAGTAGTAGCCATGACAACAACGCGGACGCAAATCTACTCCTCGTGCCTCGCGACACGACGTACGAAGCATGCAGCATGACAGCGTCGATTTATGACAACTAGAAAACAATTTTTACTGCTGTAAAAGACGACGGACAGATTTCTGAATTCCGGTATTTGATGATTTGTCTTCGATTTGACAACCCCGAAATGGACGCCATGTTAGATTTTGAATTCTCGCTGCGAGTAGCTATTTATTGTTGCCGTCGTTTGATCACTGCTAGAAGCAGTTTTTTTTTTTCAGCGAGAATAGCAAATTTTGGAAATAGCGAAAAATGGCAACAATATTGTAGCAATCTTTAAAATGACTGTTGCACTTTGTTCTGTATCCGTGTTGTTATTTATAATACTTTTAATTTGTTGCCTATTACCGGACTCATTTAACAGAAACGGGAAATTAATCGTCAATAAATAACGGTTGCCTAGCAAATAGCGTTCGACGAGCGAGGAGGTCTCGTTGCGTAAACGCGCCCTTATTCGGAAGAACTACTTTTCACGCTATCGACTTAATTCATATCGTATGAGATTTCTCGGATAACGGACAGGTGTGGCAGGGAAGCTTTCAGAGAAGAACTGGAACAACAGTGGCCGTATTATCAAAAACTACGTGGTTTTATCTGCAAATTATCTGCAAAATTATTCCAAAATTACGTACCTCGCTCGCTCTACCACGCTCGCTGCAGCTAAACATATAACATCAGAAACGGCAACCAAAAACTTATCCGGCCAGAGATATTTTCCGTTTCCTAACGTTCTGGCCGAAATCAGGTTTTCTTGCAGCGCTCTCATCTCGCAGTATGGCGGGTGCCTCACCGTGGCTGTGAGAAGCGTTTTAGCATGTTTTAATAATTCTTGTTAAAAATAAATAGGCGGTTTCGCAGGTTTTGGTTATAATTTTCTGAACCGCAACGACGAAAGGGATCGATAGGTTCAATAAGATCGATAAATAGGTGAAAAGTATAGTTCTTCCGAATAATTAACCAAAATAATAACTTTAACTTTACGTCGTTTCATGCGACACAATTTTATTAGCTTCAAAACCAAATTTTAAGTAACTGTTTAGTTGCAACCTGTCACTCACGAACTTTTAAACTCACATATATAAGTGGGCCGACTCGTTCGTGTAGCCAGAAAGTTTTTTTTTATACTTTTACAGAATGGTAAGAATAAGAAATTAAAAGCACTAAAATCAGCAAGTCTTAAAAATACCTTAAAAGTGCACAAAAATGCAATAAAAACACAACGTTTCGGGAATTGCTGCACGACGTTATCAAGCGCAAAGGAATTAAAAACACAGCACACGTATCATGCCATAGTCAAGACCCAACACCAAAACACACACGAATTTTAAAAGTTAAAAGTTACAACAAAAATCCTAAGCTTCCCTGAGCAGAACAGGTTAGCATTAGGTAAGAGTTGATCTCTCCTCAGTGAGTGCAGGTTCGAAGTGAGGAGCAGTGGAATTTCACTTCGTTTTATATGCTGGTGCCGCTAGATTATCGGATGGGTTTAGGTTTGGAGGGAGGTGGGGGAAAGGGGGCAAGACGGTTTGCTTTATATTGTGTAATTCCTAAATCGTGCAACAGCAGTACATATTCTTTAATATTGTGCGTGTATTGATGTTGGGCCTTGACTATGGCATGATACGTGTGCTGTATTTTTAACTACTTTTCTCTTGATAACGGGGTGCAGCAATCCTCGAAACGTGTTTTATTGCATACTTGAGCACTTTCTGGATTTTTTTAAGACTTGCTTTCATAGGTGGCTGTCAGTTATAGTTACCAGGCGTTTCTTTTCCTGCAGAAGATATGTTGCACAGCACACACACACACACACACACACACATGCGCGAGGATTGCAACTAAGGGCGACATACGAAAAAAACTGTACTTAGGGCGACAAAGTAAAGAACCAATGAGTTGTCTTTGTATACGACCGTTTCGTGACGTCAGACAGCCTGTATAGTGTTGCCACCTTTAGACAATAAAGAGAAACTCAAATTCAAGCGATTTAACACAGGAAAAGACCAAAAACACGCCAATGTCGCCATAAGTTAGTGTCGACCTAATTTTTACATTGCGTAGAATGTCACTTAAGGCGACTTTTGACGTCATTTTCAAGTCTTTTAAACAGAGTGTGTTTGCAACTTAGGTGGCTCCTTTCGTGCCCTTTAAACATATTGTGTATTCTGACTTAAGTGCACAGCCCTTTAAACGTTGCGTGTTTGGACACTTAGGTGGCTCCAGCCCTTTAAACGGTGTGTGTTTCGGAACTTAAGTAGTCACTTCGTTAGGA
>JAHWFP010071293.1:0-11315 GCA_023313725.1 Lithobius niger
CATAAGGGATTGAAGAAAACAACGGTTTTTTAAGCCTACGAAATCCACTCCCAAAGCACTGGCTTGAGTAGAAGTGCCGTTGTTTAACCCACCATTTCAATCTAGTGCCCCTTGCAATTATCTCTCTTGTAGCCCAATATGACGTAACTTGATGCTGCTCTATCTGTTGTTGGAAGACCGAAGTTCCGGTTTCATGAAAGTTTTGTGTCTGTGTAGAAAACAAATTGGAATTGGTCCCAACAAGCCACCGTAGTGACAAGACATGTTTCCTCCCCAAGCATCCCGCTTGTTCCCCTAGTTGATGATGACGTCACTAAATAACGCAAATGATTGTTGCATTCGGAAAGAACATGGTCCTCCCGTAACAATCCCGAAATATCTTTTAACAACAAACAATTCACGAGCCTCCTAAATTGTTGAATAAAAAAACTGGTACGCCCTCGTGCACTTGGGAGCAAGCTGTAAAGGGGGGGGGGAGATGAGGCTTAATGGCGCGTCGACAGCTTGGTCATTAGCGCCAACCTCAGTCACAGTGCAGTGGTCCGGGTTGCCACTGCACCACACATTACAGAGAAAAGGTAAAGGTTAATGATATTACTGTCACTAGATGGCGCTACGGTATTTTCTTTATATTCCACCGTGGCGCCATCTAGTTAGAGTAATGTCGTTAATTTTTACAACTTCTTTCCAGGTGCACGATCACGTACCAAATGTTTACTCAATAATTGAGGAGGCACTGGCTTATTTGTCGTGTCAAATGATATTTCTTAGTGCATTCCTTCGCTTGCTGCGATCAAGCACTGAGTAGAGTAGATAGCGCTATAGCGTCCGCTGCCTATCTTGAGTTCGCCCCTGAACGACACAGATAATCGGTTGTATGTTTTTGGTAGCAGAGTGCCTTGTTGATATCCAAGATGGTTACAAAAACAATGGCGGCCGTCGATTAATGCCGCCCCCTCTAGGAAAACGTAGCCGCTCATAAAATACTTGAAGGACTCAAGATAATAATGACACTGGATGCCGCAAACTTTTGATCGGTGGCAACCCGCATTAAATTTGATTTACAATTTTTTTTTACAATACTAGGTCGTTTTTAAACTCTCTTACACACAAAACGAAGAATTAAAATCCTTCGCACATAGCATTGTGTGGGCTGAGCGGTAAGAGAGCTCAGCCTGGTTGCTGGAGGTTTGCGGATCTGGTCGAATTCCTGGAAAGGGATTTTGGCATAGTCCCCGCCAGGACTGCTGGCCAGGGTAGCGTGAGAGGCTACCATGCTCTTTCAGCGGCTATGGGATGTATTCCGGATAATTCTGGACAATCTTTCGGCCCCCCTCCCCGACGAAGATCGGAAGATTTGGCGGATCAAATCCCCGGGTTGGCACCTCCCTTTACCAGATATTTCTTCTTCTCTAAAAATCTAGTAATGTTCAAAATTGAACCGGTTCAGCCATACAAGCATTAATTGCTTCGGCTGACTTAAGGCTCGTCAAAATTAATTTAAAAAAAAAAACATTTTAAACAATAAAAAGAATGAGATTTACCAATTTTAGTACCGTTTCTTGTCATTAGATGTTGTTACATAGGTTGTTAATTGACTTAATTTGTATGGGTATTAAATTTTTTTTTACTAAAAACAACAAGCATTTCATTAAAAAAGGCAAACATGCAACATCTGAGAAATACATTAATTATTTAAGTTGCAGTTAGGTTAACACACATTGCTAATAACGCCCTCTTCAGCAAGAATTGCTACTAAATTGTGAAATCTAAAATTCTTTCTGGTATTGTATAAAATTCTTCTTTTTGTATTTATGACAGTTAAAAATGGCCTTACGGTAATTTGATAATCCCATGTATTTCTGGGGGGGGGGGGGGGGGATGAAACACCCTTAGGTACCATTATAAAAAAAAAATCTGTTACACCTACAGCTTTGAAACTTCGTAGGATTGTAAAACACATTATTGTGTAGAGATTCGAGAAAAATTATTTAAGTCATGCAAATAGTTTAGGGAAAATTTTTTAAACATTTATATGTTTAATTAATAACACGATTGTTACATATTATAAATTCTAAAAAACTTGAGTGTTCTATAGTTATGTACTGAACTATGTAAGGAAACTCCCTGCAAAAAATTATGATTTTATGTGTAGAAAATGGTACCTAAACTTTAAAGAATATAATTTTGGGCTATGAACATTTAAAAATGGTACACAGCAGCCTATAAAAACCAATTTTTTTAGTAAATTTATTGGATTAAACAACGTAAAACGTACAAATTTATAAAGTAGATACTTCAAACTAATTTTTTTGGCCCCTCCCCCCCCCCACTAGCAAATTACCTTAAGTGTAAATCACCTTTTTTTACCCCAGAACAGGACAGTCACGCCATACTCAGACCGACGGTAAATTGTGATTCAGGGTTTGCATTTGACAAATTAATCCTTCACCAGTCCACTTTACGAAATCCTCACGTTAAGAAGTCCTTAGTTTAGGAAACCCTAACTCAATATAGGGAATGACGGCTGAAGCCATAGATGGCAGTCTGGGGTTACGTTAAATATGCCAAAAAAAATAATCGTTGTTTATTTTCCCCCAGCTACTGCCACTTTACGAAAAATGAATTTACTGATTTTTTTCTGCTGCTTCTTGAAGTAGAGGAGCCACAACAGGCGTGCAAAACAAGTTTAAATATTAAAGCTTAATATTAAAATAACAGCAATTAGGATGAAAACAACGCCGAACAAAGTCTTCCCTGACCATTTCCACTATCATGCGTGAAAAGCTATGGAGAGGCCAGAAAAAAACATTATCATTACTAAAGACGCGATAACGTTTTCTCTGGCATCTCTCTACAGCTTTGCCACACGGCAGTGAAAATTGCCACGGGGTACTTTGTCCCGACTCTGTGTTCGTCGTAATTGTTGTAAATTTAACGTCATGCTTTGATATTTAACCTGTTTTCATAGTTCATACGTTTTATAACGAATATTCATTTTTTTTTCTGTACCTGTTGCCGTTTCGGAGACATAGTACCAGAACTCAGAAACTAAGTCAAAAGTGACTTCCTCCCTTCGAAAGCAGTAGTCAAAATAAAGGAAGATTGCTCTTGCTTTTCATACAGGGTGTCCCAAAAGTCAGGTATTCCCCCCCCCCCCCCCCCCCTGACTTTAGGGACATCCTGTATGAAAAGCAAGCGCAATTTTCCTTCACTTTGAATTGTTCATGGTTCACTGGTGTTCATGCTAATTTGCCGGGGAGTTTTATCTCTGATCATTCTAAGAAATGATGATGGTATACCAATCAGCATTAACAAAAATAAAAATTCCCGGTACATCACCATGAACACCCGGCATATCACCTGGGTATATCTCCTGGGTGACCCCTGACTTTTGGGACACACTGTATATACAGTAAGAGCCCAGTGGTTAAATTTGAAAATACCAGGAGGAAGGTTTTCTCTGATTTGTCTAATACCTGGCAAAATTTGGTTGTGGAACTGGGGATTGTGCTAAAATATAAACAGCTTCAAGTTTAATCCACGTCCGGTATTAGTTTCAGAGCAAAATATTTTTATGCTATCCAAGACAGGCCCCTGTATTTATACAATGTTGCACTAATGAATTGGATTTGAAATTTGCTTATAAATTTGAGTTCTGTGATGGTATTATTTGGTGTAATTATTGCTAGTATTTGACATATTTCGGTTCAATTATTTAGTGTGTTACGACCTCGGTTTAATCGGTCTTTGCTTGACAACACATTGCAATATAATCCGAAATGTCGCTTAACTGTATTTCTGTGCACTTTGTTAGCTTTAATGTTTTACGTTCATGTTTCGATGCTTTCATCGAATTATTAATGGTCCGATACGAAATTTCGGATAAGATTCTCTGACCCCCGTCACCCGGCCAAAAAATACGGCTGGCCGAATGACCTCCTGACATGGTCAACTCAGTGACCGTATCCAACACCAGAATTACAACATCGACACAAGCACATTCACAAAAACGAACGAAATAAAACAATGAAAAGTCGTGACAGCTCGAAGAATCGAGAATGGTTTTCACGCACCATTCCTCTTACCCACCATCTTCTAGGGTGGACTCGACCACTTCGGGCGATTTGGGGCCCACGCCTTTTCCGTTGTAGGCTGCAATAACGACGCCATGACGCGTGAATTTCTTGAGGTCCTTGATGACGTACTCGTTGCCATGCTCTCCCATCACTTCCGTTGCCTTGATGACGTAGGTGGGTTCTTTGTTCCCAGAACCGGTGTCCACTTCTCGGTAACCCACTCGGTACCCCTCAATCTGACCGTACCATAGTTCACGTGGGGGAGGCTGAAAGAGAAAGAAAGAACAAGAAAACATTACACGAATGTTTCTAAACACATACAAGTTAGCTAAAAAAAAAAGCAGTTATTGATTAACCCATAACCGCCTGAAAAAACGTTCAGACCCTTGGGTCGGTTCTCGGATTCGAATCGGCATTCTCTTGATTTGGAGCCGACGACGGTGACCACTGGGCTGTGACTGCCCGCTCACAAAGTTCGCGCTGGGACTTAGTTTTTCGCCTTATACGTTGAAGGCGTACGTTCGTATCTAGGCGGTTATGGGTTAGCTGAGGGTTGAGAAAATACTTGATTGTAACCAATAACTTGAGGGTTGAGAAAATACTTGATTGCAACCAATAACCCATAACCGCCTTAAAAAAACTTTCAGACCCTTTTTTTTAGAGTCCATATGGTACTTGGGTCGGTTCTCGGATTCGAACCGGCATTCTCTTGGTTTGGAGCCGACGACGCTGACCACTGGGCTGTGACTGCCCGCTTTGCTCGGGGTCCCCGGGGACCCCTCACAAAGCTCGCGCGGGGACTTAGTTTTTCGCCGTTATACGTTGAAGGCGTACGTTCGTATCTAAGCGCTTATAGGTTAAACAGGCAAAGCAAGTGAGATGTAAGACGAAAGTCTAACTGGAAAATCGTCTAATATGATAATTGTCTAATATCTGCCTAAATAAAAAAAAAAATGTCATTTGATGGCAATCCCTTTAGTGGTGACATTTGGGGGGGGGGGGGCAAGTCTAGGGTAAATTTATAGTCAAAGGTTTGTTTACTTACATCTGATAGCAAAGTGAGTTGGAATGAATAACAGCTGAAATCCCTAACAACATTGCTATAAAGGACGAGCGCACATCGCCATACAATTGAGCCAAGGATACAAGCATGAATACATTGTTGTCATGTACGGATGCATTAGAATGGTTTTGTTCCAGTCAAGTTTGATAACAATTACCCACATTTCTCCAGGAGGTGAGGCACTGTTGAAACCTATTCCGGTCATAGGTCTCACTGGGGGGGGGGGGGGGGAGGAGGCTTAATGGCATGTCGGCATTAGCGCCAACCTCAGTCACAGTGCAGTGGCCTAGGATGCCACTGTGCCACACATTACAGAGATGTTAACCAAACTTACCCCAAATCTAGATCTTATCATATCTCCGGAAAAAACGAAAAAACGTCGGACAGGAAGACAGAATCATCGCCCAACTGACACGCTATGTCTTGCGGAGGGAGGAAATGACTATGGACACCATCAACATGGTGACAATCAACACGAATGTGAAGGACCGTGAATGGTAGGCCACACCAATGACATTCAGAAGGGATATATCCTCTCAAAAGGACGCAACGAGTAAGATTGGTGTTATCTATATGCAAATGGGCTAACACCACCTCTTTCTGGCGGCTGTAATAACAAGTCGAGTGCTGTTCGTAGACAGTGTCTTCAATAGCCCGCAACTTATTGTCCTCGTGTTTGTCCCACTAGGCTTGCCAAGCAGCGAGCAATCTCAGACGTAGGGCTGGAATGGTGCATTCCGGTTACTGGGCTCACTGAGATAGTGCAACAAGTGGTAGTTCGGGTAGACTTATGGTGTGGGGCCTGGATGGATCTCTACAGTGCTTTTTAAAACGTTTTGGAAATTCCATTTTTTTGGGAGTCAGGTTTGGATTTTAGATTTCGAAAAGCAGTCCGGTCAACTTAAAAATTTAGTATTAAAAAAATTCAAGCTGTGTTTTTTTTGTATGGACCACCCTGTATAAGATTTGATAAAGAAACAAACATTCGTCATATCACCGGTGAATTTATTTTTTAAAGAGTATCTTACCAATAACCATCTTTTCAGTCCCCTGCACGCGGACTCCACGAAAAGGCAGGTAAGTCACTCAATTTCGTTTAATAATTAAATAGACTGTAATTCAAAAACACATCGCTCCAGAACCAGCTTTTAAAAATAAAGGTTTTTATGAGTTATTTAGCTTATTTTTGAAAAGAATTTAGGGTCATGATCAAAATTTAGGTTTTATAGGTTTTATAAGTTGGCTGCGACCCCTGTTATCACTTGGCTGAGACTACTAGCACCTGCCAGGACCCGACTGCTACGACAGGGTGGGTTCGTTTATTTATATTTAAAATAAAGCATTGTTTTTCATCATTTTGATAAAATAGATTTCAAAAGTATTAAATGCAGTCGGGATATTTTTTGGAAGTTTTAATCGCGCATGTACCAGTTGATCATGACAAGCGATGCTGACAGTTGCTAACTTGTGAATTAGTTCTATTCATGTATTAAAAAATAACAAAACAAGAAATAAAAGTTCGCCTTTAGACTTGCAAAACAACGAACTTTCATTACAAAAAATCTCACGACGATTCGTTAAAATTACTGGGTCCCAAATGAAGAAAAACGTCGATGCAATAAAGTATTCACTTAATTAAAAAAGTGAAGCTTTGGGACCAAACGATGCTTCAAAGACAGGCTCTCACGGAATCGTAATTTAGATTTGCCCGAAATTCTTAGCAAGTCGCTGAAATGACAGTGCTTCTTATACCTACACGACAAGGCCACCTGGGAGCTTTGATTTTAAATGTTACAAAGTTCTGCTTCAGCAACGTAGGTGTTTGTAAATGGCATGTGCCAATGCTTCTCTGCTTACAATCGTGCAGTTTCATTTGTATTCTAAAACACGTCAGGTTTGCCATGACGGTCGTTTTGCAAAACAAATTAAGCAATACAACTGATATACAATACTGCAATACAATTGAAAAGCATAAACAATAACAGTTGAGCTTCCCAAACCACGTGTTAAGGAATTCCACCAATTTTTCACTCATTCCCTTTCAGTGAACAATTGGACAAATCTATGGAGGTGGTCTATAAGTGGTTTTAAGTGAAGGCAATGTTCGTAGATTCGAATAATTTACTTCACTGGCATGAATAAAGGAGTAAATAAGTGGCATAAGGGGTGGGGGGGGGGGCTTATTGTGTCATGATATTACTTGTGCAATCGGTCCTACTCTACTTTACCCCACTCTACTTTCACCCAGAGCTTTGTTTCTTCCAGGATTTTGTTTCAGTGTTCGTCGGGTGCTTGGTTTGAGGGTAATTTTTCCCGTTCACTCCCTCTCCATCCCTTCAAATAAAAGTTCTACATGTAGTTCTTATGCTACATGTAGTTGAATTTCATACTACCTTCCCTCTTTCCTCCCTCTCCTCACCCATGCCCACTTTCACCCTCACCCCCTACTTTCCCCCTAGCTACCCGCTTTTCTTTTGAGCGAGCCGTACGCCTGGTCGCTGATGACATCGAGTAGCCAACGTTCCAAGCTCAACTCTTAACAGCTACTTTTTCGTTGGTTCTTGACTTACAATACACACCAATGACCTCCTCGAGACAATCAGTTCTTGACTCTCTAGCTTTACTCTTTTTGCTCTAAAACATTGGCTTATACTGTAAGATACTAAAAAAAATTAAAGCAGATGTCGCGTTTTTCGTTAAAAGCCCGACGTTATTTTTAAATAATCAGTAACACGGTACACTCAAGACTATCGTTAGTCTGTCTGTTATATTCACACATGACACACTAAGCTGAGTAAAAAAGAAAAGGTAATCGTCCCTACTGGATTCGACCTAAAGACATCCCACTTACAGGGTAGTCCACAAAAAAATGACGACCGAACATTTTTTCTAAGTCCAACTTTTTTAGTTAGCACCCCTCAGACCCAGGAGAGGACAGTTATCTTCCCTTTTTAAAGAGTGCGCGGCCTATCTTGAGTTCTCTGCAGACCGAACACAGATAATCGATTGTACGTTTTTGGTAACAGAGTGCCTTGTTGATATCTAAAATGGTTACAAAAACAATGGCGGCCATCGATTAAAGCCGCTCCTTCCAGGAAGACATAGCCGTTCATAAAATACTTCCAGGATTCAAGATATGCCGCGCGCACAATAGTAGATTTGATTTCTGTGCTCTCCTGGTTCTGAGGGGTGCTAACTAAAAAATTTTGAATTAGAAAATGTTGAGTCGTCAGTTTGTTTGAGGACCACCATGTATTATCCAGCTGGAAGTGCTTACCCCAACATTCTAATTCTCTTGCAAATCTAATAGTCACCCAGCCCCGCATTCAGGCGACCATGGAAGAAATCCATAATCAAGGCGCTATAGAAATTAAATTTATTTCGGTTACCCGACTAAATCCTCAGTTCACCGCCAGTTCCCTAACGCTGTAATGTCCGACTTCCATGTAGCCATTGCCATTAGTTCAGCTGCGTAAACCGTTGCCCCCATTGTATTTTGATATCCACAGGAAACCTATCGCCAACAATCTAGTGACACATTCATAAACTGTTTGTAATGAGCGACTTATGACGATCAATTAGTCATTGGAAGTGTCCTCATTTCGGTAGTACTTATCTCGATCGCATTTTGACAAATGGTCGATTTCGTTTTCGCTCGACACATCGAAACAAGACCGCATGAGGAGAACCTTACTGCAATCGTTTGGTCAGTTTCTAACAAGTTAAAGATTTATTTGGGGGGATTTAAGGAAATCGGTAGCGGACGCGTTTAAAATTAATGTAAAGGGAAAGACAGTGACGGAGAACGAAGGAAACAAGACATTAGTTGGTACCGCAAGCAGCTCAAATTGACCACGTTTGATTTGGTTGGTAGAACTTGACAAATGCTGTGTCGTTTCAGTTCCTCTTCGACCTTTTGGTTTTGGTCTCTGTGGTCTCGCGCCATTGGGCGTAAACAAAAGCTGTGAATGTTTCGTCAGGCGTTCTTGTATTGATCGTTTTGAGATTAAGGAGCCAGAGAATTACAATTTCGGTCGCTTAAAGATGTAGAAATAGATAGAGCGTGAACTTATGAAAGATGTGGGCCCTTAAAGATGATAGAACGTTGGATACTTAAGATGTAGAAATAGATAAAACGTAGACTTTTGAAAGACGTAGACTTTGAAGGAGGTAGAAATAGAAAGATGTAGAAGTTAGGTAAAACGTAGACTTTTGAAAGTTTTACAACTAGATGGAATATACTTTTAGAAGATGTAAAAATATACATAATGTATAGTTTGAAAGATGTAAAAAATAGGTAGAAATGTAAACTTTTAAAGGGCTAGAAAGGCAGAACTCGGACTTTCGAAAGATGTAGAAATAGAGAACGTAAACTTTGAAAGATGTCGAAATAGATGGAACGTAGACTTTGAAAATTGTTGAAATAGATACAACATAGACTGTGAAAGATGTCGAAAGTTAGGAGTGGAATGGCCTTGATACAATTTGGCAAGGTCATGCTTTCAAAAGTTAGCAGTGGAATGGCCTTGATACAATTTGGCAAGGTCATCCTTTCAAAAGTTAGCAGTGGAATGGCCTTGAAACAATTTGGCAAAGTCATCCTTTCAAAAGTTAGCAGTGGAATGGTCTTGATACAATTTGGCAAAGTCATCCTTTCAAAAGTTAGCAATGGAATGGTCTTGATACAATTTGGCAAGGTCATCCTTTCAAAAGTTAGCAGTGGAATGGCCTTGATATAATTTAGCAACGTCAATCCTCTTCCCCCCACATCCCATCATCCAAATTTCAAGGAAAACTGTTTTTTTTTGTAATCTACTTGAGCAAAAAGCTTAGCAACAAACTGCTCAGTCTTGTAGAACTGTCACAACAACGCTGCTGTAATTTGGCAACTGGCAAGTGAGTTAATTTTAGAATGTAGATGATTAACACATTTAAAGGCCTGGATTCAAACCACGAGCTGACGTTAGCAACCGTCGCGTTTAGCCACCTTTGTTCCTCCGTCTAATTCGGTTAGCAGTGTCATCGCATCGTCACGTAAGTTCAGCTGTTTATGGCTCAGCTGTCGTCTACTCACCTGACGATGGTCTGCGGGTTTTGTTGTGCCTTCTGACAATGGAAGGAGCTTCATATGATGGTGATGTTTTGAATTTGCGCAATCCGTGTGGGTATTTCCATGCTGTCCTGTCACAAATTACAATGGGAGATTTTTACTACTAAACGAAAAGCAATCTCCTGTTAAGTTCATTGTAATTTTGGAGATTTTTTTTTGACACTAGGCAGCCGTTTAATGCTGAAAATTACGACGCATTAATGAGCAGATGTGCTTGAGCGCGTGTGCTTACTCATTTTATTATGAAGAGAGGAGGCCATTTATCCTTTGCCTTTCATACCCGACCTCGGTATTTAAAGGCATTACAGTTTGGTCCCCTTACCTGCCTGACGACATCGATCGTATTGAGAAAGTCCAGCGCCGTTTTAGGAAAAGGGTTTAGAAACCTCGGATACGGTGAACGACTGCTACGAACTGTCCTGGGAACTGTTGGAGCTCCGTCAACTTTGGCTCGAACTAATCATGGGTGAGTCGATGCGAAAAACAACTCCCGAAAATTATCGACAAACGAATTTCGTATCGGGCGACATAAGCTTTGAATTTTTTGAAACGATGTCACAAAATTACTACGCTGCTTACCTGCGGCAATGGGAAGAACCCCTGGGACTAGTCGTCGCACGCGCACAGAATTGATAAAATTAATGAAAGGGGTGAAACCAGCCAGAAGTCATATCGTAGAACAATCAGTTTTTTTTTTAATCACTGGAACTCTCTCTGAACGTCTTTATTGATAACTTGTCTCACGTTCTAGTCATCATTTGTACCACCACGTTGTCCAGGGCAATGTGAGAAGCTTTTCAGTTTTTGCTATCCCAGTCAACTTCCGGTAATGGCCGGGGCATTTACCTCGATGCTAAAAGGTTTCCCAGATCGCATTGGGCAACGTAGTGGTAAAAATAATGGGATGTAGGACACATAGGCACCGGACAATTAGGCACCGGACACATAGGCACCCAAATTTAGGCACTGGAAAAAGAGGCACCCGGACCAATAGGCACCCAGACCAATAGGCACCGGACAAATAGGCACCAAGTGTTTTTATTTTACTTTTTAATTGGGATGG
>JAHWFP010071294.1:6835-27811 GCA_023313725.1 Lithobius niger
CCTGGTACAAATGGGCATGCTGGTGAGGCTATTGGGCCAGAAGAAGTTACAGGACAGGAAGGATGGACCTTGTTTTTATCGCATGTGCTTTTGGCTCAGTTCTCCAGATACGTATTCTGCACAGTCCATTCCTTACGTGATAATTCTGAACTCCCAAAATGTTGACAGTTCTTGTTCCTTCCAAGAACAAAGCACATCCAAAGAACATATTGGAAACAAAGCACATCCTGCGGTCCAACGTTTACATGAGGGCGCAGTAGTCAACAACCGCTTATTAAAATGATGGGCACGAAATTCTGTTCGACCGCAACCGATATACGACGCTCTTTAACGATTTAATTCAGGATGTTTGCTGTGGACAAAGCTAATTTAAATAAATAAAGCTAATTTGGCTAAATAAATAAAGCTTTTCGACCAGCCCGCCCTACTCGCATTCACGATGTTTGTCTGCATTTGAGCAAACATAATCTCCGTTCGGTGGAGAGCTTAATGAAATTTGGCGAAATCATCGACGAGCAATTATCGTCCATATTTTAGTTGCCGCTTCACGCATGCATAGCCGGACACATATTACGCAATAGGGCGGGAACTTCAGGTGGACACTGAACAAACATCCGTATTTTATTGCAGAGATTGTTCGTAAACGTTGCAGGTAAACGAAAGAGGTCAGTGGAATTGATTATTCCAATGTTTAATCAGTGGTAAAACCTTTTTTTTTGTACCATACTCTGAATTGAAAGTACAGCCTGCTTGCGTGTATCTGCATATATTATAACAACTTTGAAATTAGCCTTAATTATTTAATTGTAAAATTTTAGAAAAATATTTTTCTTTTTTAGTTCTAGCATAATAGTAATGAACGGCTTTGCCATTTATTCAGTACTGAAAGTGCACCTGCTCACATATTTTTTCACGTATTATTCCAACTTTTAAATTAGATTAAAATGTTTAAATTTAAATTACTAAACATAATTTCTAGGATTACATTTTATACAAAATTAAATCTATCTGTCTGCCTGTTTGCTATCTACCTGCATACTTTAACAGGGGCTACAAAAGTGTTTAAAAATTAGACACAAATAATTTAAATTTGTATAAAGTTAACTCACGATACTGAACATATTTGTAAGTTAATTGGGTTTAAATCTAGTAATTATCTCAACAAATGTTTTTAACGATGACGTTACAACAATTTTCTAACAATCAATTAGCCAATGAGAAGCCAGTAAATGGTAGCCACCAGCCAATCACACCAACTTAAAACAGAGAAAACGAGCTTACGGTATTTTATCCGATAAAACTGTCAGCTTTGCCACTCCATGATGTTTTCTCGATCGAATCGTCTGGTTTCCTGGTCTCTGCCACATAGCACAAGTATGTCAGAACTTAGTTTAGAAGGCCTAAACCAATTTCTAACAAAATACAACGTACCATAGTCAAAAGGGAGGCATAATTCGACTTCTTCGCTCTATTGCACTTTCATGTCGGATATTTTCAAGAAAGTGTCAAGACTAAAGATTGCCAAAGACTTCCTCGGAACAACTGGAAGAACATTATTTCAGCATGGGACTTGTTTATGAGCGCCGGCTCATGTAAATGCTTCCCCGTAATCACGCTTTAAAAACTCATTAGCTTGCCATCAAAACGCTAACAGCTGCTACGAGTGGCTTCGGTGCGTGCGCCTCTACCTTATTAGACAAATTTCTCTCTCATAGTTCCACCATCGACCACTAGCAGGCGATCCTACATGATGACGGTGTCTCACACGTAAGGGATACGGCCACCACGATGATAAGTGGCTTCTTCGTTGCGGCTGACAAGCCACCTTGACCACCAGGCCACGAGTCACCCTTAATTAACGAGGATGCAATTCATTCTGCTGTTAACATGTTCACGGTCTGCGGCAATTTATATCACGTCAAACAGCTGTTGCTGAATTTGAGTGACGCGCCTCGTCTGCTCTCGTTGAAAGCTAGTTGATATTTCGCTGATTACTCCGACGTTCATTGTGTGGGTGTAGCAAAATAGGGGATTAAAGGGAAGTGATCAGTAATATCAGGGGCCGCAGTTATACCCCTCATCCGCATTATTTTGTTATTTCCAGCCGGCTTAACGGAATCTTTGGCTAAATTGCGGCTAGCCATCGATTGTCTATGGCCACCACCGGCCAACTATAAGGGCGCATTTACACAGCGACTCGCCTGTGCATTCTCACAGCTAGAATTTAATCGCGATGGCAAAGGTGTCGCTGTCATGGTAACACCGCTACCTGGATTAGGTAAATTCGACATCGTTAGAGTAAAAACATACCTACAGTCTTATAACCAGTGGCAATAAGATGAAGAATTCCTCACGACGAAACAATTTCCAGGGCGGTTCTGAACTGACATTATTGATTGTTTTCGTTTCAATCCGGAAGAGCTAAAATCGCCGACATGTTGGAATTTAGAGAATTTCCAGCTTCTAGCTGCGAGAAAGCACGGCGAGTCGTTGCGTAAATGTGTCCTAAATTGAGCCGGCTGGTGGCTAATTTTCGGCTAAATCGAGTGAAATGAAGCAAAGGGTGTCAAATATGAAACTATACCACGGACCAGGGCTGTTCACCATGATGACATACACACATGACCGCCATCAGCCAATCAGTGTGCAGTATAAGGCTGCCTGTGTTTATCGATCAGTTACGTTAACTGTGCACCTTGTCATTATATAAAGCGCGTCTCCTTGCCTCCCTTTACTTACAACGCACACTCGTAATTCATTCCACTGAGCATCTCGACTCCTCGAGGAATTTCGCATTGAAATTTCCTCGTCGTTTTTAAAATTTTGGAATAATAAGTATGATCCACTGTTAGCCTATTCGTTGACTTCGTAACTTCATAGGATCGTAACTTTACGTACGATCTCTCGAACAGTTGGTTCTGACCAAGGCCAGCTGAGATAGGAGCTGCGTTCCTGGAGTGGCGCTAGGAACGCAGCTACTATTCAGCTGGCCTTGGTTATGGCACACTGGTCGCTAATCCAGTCTGTACTTCCAAATCAACCTTAGCAGTGAAGATGCCTTGTGTTGTTCAAAGAATCTGCATTTTATTATTATGTGAAGGCAATCTGCAGACATTGTCTCATTGCAGTCATCAGTTGTTCAAAGAATCTGCAGACATTCCATACGATTTCCCTGGCTTGCTTACGAAGAACTTTGCCCTTCTTTCAGATCGTTATTTAGTCGCTCGAATACTCTTATTAATGAACGCCATGTTGATTGAAACGTAGCCTTCTTGAGTGAGACTAGTTTCCCAGCATGCTGTGTGAACATTCGCCTGGCGCTGATAACCGATAACGCGTTACCATAAAGGGAATTATGTCGTCACGGTGAACAGCCCTGTGAGGAAATTACTATTTTTTTGTGGGGGCGGGGGGGGCATAATGCATTTCTAGGTGACTAGCAAATGAAATAAAAAGAAATGAAGAAAAGAAAGATGGGGGAAAAAATCTCTACCCTCAAATTACAGCATTTAAATAAAACCTAAACCATACCACATGAATATTTTCCGACATTATTACTTGAATCTTAAAACGAAATCGAAAGTAACTATGCTAATCATGGCGCTCATAAGTTGCTGACAAGAGAGCTGGTTTTTAAAAACTATGAAACATAAGACAATCGAGCAGTTTGCCATTAGACACAAGTTGCATAATTTTTTATTATTGTTTAATGTATTACAGCTTACTAATTTATGTCTTTACCCACATTTTTTTTTCGTCGGCTAGGCCAGGCAGCTGTTTGGCTAACTCGTAAAAATGCGGCGCGGCGGCTAAGGGGTTGCAGTCGCAGTACAAAATCACAAAAACTAGAAAGAAAAAGCAGGACCTGCTGCCAGAAAAACGTAGGAAACAGAAAAGTTGCTACCAGAAAGGAGAACAAAACTGGGATCTTTCGCAGTGAAAAAAAAAAAAAAAAACATAACAGGAATCATTTTGGAGTCTGAGTTTAATCAATTGTTATGTAAAATCCACAATTTTTATAACATTGTAGTTTGTGATTTGATCTTAATTATCTAACCCTACTCAGTCTACTTTCGGATTTTCATTTTTTTTCCAGAAGGAAGGTTGTGCTTTTTTTTTAATTCTTTTTGTTTCTTAGTTAAATCCAAGGTGTTTTACGGTATATATTTTAGCTCCTTCTATCATTGCATTTGACACAGATGCAGCTCCAAAGTCCATTACGCGTAAAACACCACTTAGTCTTTGCGTCTCTTCATACAACTTAAAACGTACCGTAACGTAACTCATTACTTTAAAATTATTGTTATTAGTTCTAAACAATAAAACGTTTTATGAAATTTTTTCATTTATATTTCAAGTAAAGACTGTTCAGTTAAATAAAAACAGAAAAAGTAGGATATAGAATTGATAACAAAAGTAGGAAAAGTAGGATTTATTAAAAATCAAAGCAGGAAAAGTAGGACTGAGTAAAATAAAGTAGGAAAAGTAGGATTAATTCAAAACCAAAGTGGGAAAAGTAGGACTGAGTAAAATAAAGTAGAAAAAGTAAGATTGATTTAAAAAGTAAGAAACGTAGGATTGATTAAAAAAGTAGGAAAAGCAAAATTGATTAAAGGTAGGATAAGTAGGAATGAACAAAAAAAAATTGGAAAAATAGAATTGATTTACGTAATAGGAAGATTAGAACTGTTTTTAAAAAAATAGGAAACGTAGGATTGATTAAAAAAAGTGGAATTAATTAAAAAGTAGAAAAAGTAGGATTTATTAAAAAAAATAGGAAAGCATTATTAAAGCATCACCCTGATTAAAAAAGTAAGAAAAGTAGAAGTGATATAAAAAAGTAGAAAAGCAGGATTAATTTTTAAAAAGTAGGTAAAGAAGGATTGATTTAAAAAGAAGTAGGAAAAGTAGGAACGATGCAACTCCTGTATTATACAATGTACTAGCCGTACCCCTGGCGTAACATACGCCGGTCTAGCCGTTTCCCGTGTACCTAAGTGAAATACTTTACTGGGTAGCACGAAATGAAAATAACTTCGAGGCCCCCAATCTGTTCCTCCCCGCCTCCCCCCGGCCCCCTCTCCGCACATTCTTCCAGTGCATGGTCAGAATTCCCCCTATGCGCCTACTCAGTGGTAGCCCTTTACCGCTCCACTTCCCCCCCCAATTCCCCCATTGTGTGGTATGAATATCCCTACCCCCATCGCCGCTCCCCCTCCCTTTGAACCCCTGTTGTTTGGTTTTCGTAGGGAAGTAAATGTCTTCTTGCAATGGACGCCCCTGTTGTTATGTTGCTGAATTGACTGTTTGTCCGTTCTGATACTAAGTGCGATAAACCCAGCAACGATCGTGCAAACATTGATTGTTTCTCAAAACCATTTTTGAAAGCTCTTCCTGATTGTTACAGGGAACAAACATTGTAACGCACACACAAACGTTTGTTACTGATTGTTATGCACACACACCGGATGATTTTGCTCAGTGCCACCCAAGCCTTTTATATATATAGATATTTGATCCCGTAAACGGATCCAGTATCGACAAGGATGAAGAACATCCACTTACGCCATCCTGACACACACACACACAAATGTTTGCCGTAATAATATCTTTGTAAGGAATCATGACAAATGTTTTTTTTACATCACAAGATTTAAGTTTGGTCTTAACCACCAATTTCGCTAAATCATTCCAAACCTTCACATGCTGCATGCGAAGAACTGCCGCCTGCACTCACAAAATGTCATATTTAATACCAAGTTGAAAGGGTGGCCTCGCATAGATCTGATCTTAGTGCAGTCTAACGAATGTTGATGATAGATCTGATTTAACAGACAATCACAGGGGCGGACTGGCAATTGAGTCAATTTTTTTCTCTCTTTACATTTTATGGTAGTAAAAAAAATACTATTCCCTTTTTGGTGGAAAAGGTTTTGCCCTTTTGTTATTAAAAAAAATTGACGTAAAGAAGACTGGTCCGTTCACATATCGTGACTAAGTTGTTGCTTAGCAACGAAGCACGTAACAAGTAAAAAAGCTGAGCGTGGATGTTGAAAACTACTGTTTCCTGTTCTGGTAAGTAAGTATTTGACAATTTTCTTTCTTAGTAGAATGTATAACAGCGTGTGTATGGTACGGCAATCTTGCAATAATTTCTTACGAGAAAGAAATAATAATAAATTAAAACTTAATGCAACGAGTAAATCACATTTGTAATTTTTTCAACCATAGGCCTATTTGCTTCTAAGTTGTTTTAACGCGATGTTTACACTTTATAGCAACTCACTTTTTCCAGTTCTACGCGGGGCCCTAGCGGTAGTTGTGTCTACTAATACCTCTGATAAGGATTTTGCCTTTGATTGAAGCAGCGCGATAGTAGCCGCAATTACCTCTAGAGTCCCGCGTAATACTGGAAGAAGTGAGATGCTATATATACTTATCTAGTTAACTTTTTAATATAGGATAACGTTTCCCTATAGTGGGCAGCACCAATAGGCTGCGCTGCTGCCTGTTCTTTCTTTATTTATCAGTCAGGAACTGGGCTTTACTTATGGCTGCGGCGGGGAGGAGGGGGGCGGGGGGCCAATGAATTAACGTAGTCAAGATTAGTGCTGTAGCCAAATTAAGTAGCACTCCGCTTTGCATGCATTACGAAAACTGCTCCACACCGACAGTTACCATTAGTTGAGATTCAGTTGAGTTGTTTTTAACGAAAAGACATGTTGGGTTAAAAATGTTCTACAAAACATGGATGTTCCTTACACCTATCTCTTGTTGAGATTCATACAATAAGTACACTGTTTGTCCCATCCATAACATAGCAAGTGAAAGACGGAAGAAGCCAAGAAACCACGTGCAAAGGCTTTTCTACTAAGTTCATTGTACAAACTACAAACTGTACAAACTATGGCCCAGGACCCAGGGTCCCAAATGCGATCCGCGCCCCGAGCCGTCGGCGCCCCTCCCTCCCCTCTATCGGCCAGCTTCAGCTTCTCGATCCTTAAGGAATAAAAAAAGTGTGTGAAAAAATACTGATTTTGCCGAGTTGACTGTATTTAGAATCTAAATTGAATTCTAAAACCATCTGTACAGCTTCGGAGTACTCGTAGTGAAGGCACATATACTACATCGTTCTCTTCAAACTGTTTTCATTTTACCCACGTGGGGCATATACCGTAACCGTAATGCCACGCCCACGCAACGCAACGCAACGCGGCTTATTCACGACTTGTCTGCTGCAGAGCGCGGGGGTGCTGACTCGGTTTCGGCTAACTGGCCGGCATGGGTCAGC
Source organism: Lithobius niger (assembly GCA_023313725.1). Lineage (NCBI taxonomy): Eukaryota > Metazoa > Arthropoda > Chilopoda > Lithobiomorpha > Lithobiidae > Lithobius > Lithobius niger. The sequence continues at coordinate 14,127 of JAHWFP010071294.1, forward strand.
GCGGCGCCAGTAGGGCCATAGAACCTGCGGGGGGTGGGGGAGGGGGGAGATATTACCCTAACATCCCCTGAAGTAAAGGAGGAAAAAATGAAAAGGGAGCTTAAAATATGGAAGCTTTTCTCCAACAGACCTCAAGTTGTTTTGGACAAAACTGAGTAAAAGGTTTTGCCATTTTTCATCTTTTGATGGTCCAATTTTTTTAAAACTGGAGCATGTTAATGCTTTAAAATGTGAAAGTTTTTGGCAATAATACCTCTAGGCCTAGTCGTTTGGAATACGACTGAGTAAAAATTTCCCAATTTTTCACCTTTTGATAGTCCATTTAAAAAAAATTGTCTGCCTCCGGCAGCTGTCCCCACTCTACTGCCCATACTAGAACATAGCAGTTCATCGTCATTCATTATAGCCTGAAAGAACAAAGGCCAAACCCCAATCGTCAATGGCTAGCTGTAAGATTGTTTATATAATTCCAAACTGAACTTGGTTTAATTTAATTTGGAAAGATAATGTCTAAAAAAACGTGATATAGTCACAATTTAGTTTTTACGAAACGGTCATCCTGAAGAACGACTAGGAAAAATAAGCAAAATTTGCTCTATTACGCTGCATTAGTGCTACCTGGAGGCCAGAAACAGGTACTAATATAGCGTACAGTGCTCCGTATTCCGGACCCACTGGGTTGCTCACAGCACTCCCCCAGAACCCCTTAGCTGAGTTTTACGGAGGCGTAAGCGACAGCACCCCCCCCCCCCCTCTGGAGTAGTGCCCCCTTGGAGATCTGGGATCTGCGCCTTGTGACTGCCAATCCGCCTCTGCAAACTATACTTGCAATATTGGTACTAATAGCTGCAAAACCTTGTAAACACTCATATCATGAGGGGTCTGAGAAGCTGTGGCTTTTTTTTAGAATGCTGACTGCCGAAAGTGTAATTTTGAGGTTCAAAAATGACTTTTTCTTCCAGTTTGGTCAATGTTTTTTCGTGACGCGACACGGGGCACGTCACACTTTTCGAATCACCCCGCATAGTCATTAGTCAGGCCTCTCGATTTAGACAAGGATTTTACTGACACATAAAGTAACAACACTACTTTTTTTTTTGATTTTTTGTTTTAGCCCTCTGACTCAAAGCAATATGCATACGGTTTATGCTACTTCGAAAAAAAAAAAACAGCTGCAGAAACAACGTGAAATTTGTAAAAATGGCATGCATGCATTACTGTTTTTACGTTTACTGCTGCGTAAAGGAAAAAGTTGCTTAAGAACCATTTATGCGAGCTACTTCTGATAAACTATTAATATTTTGTACAACCGGTAGAACTTTTTATATGAACAAAATACGAATAAATAATTTACTTTAAAATTGTGTGTGAAATGGCTTCAGGTCACGTGGGAAACAATATACTATTTTCTTTTATTGGTTGGGGAAGGGAGGTTGGGTGAAGGGAAACAGTTATCATTCGTGAAGTTAAAAAGTCAGAAAAATACAGCAATGTGCTTCTGAACATTGAACAGCTTTTGTGTTTGAAGAAATTTGTTTTGTGAAACTTGGTATAGGGGGCCATTTTTTGAGCCGGGCCGGTGGGCCAAGTTGCTGCCAGTCCGCCCCTGGGCAATCATGCAAAGGAAAGAGGCAAATAAGCCAAACAGCGAAAATCATAAACTTGAAATAACGTAGTACAATAATCCACCTTTATGCACTTACGTTTCTTTGGAGTGGCATGACCCGGATTCGAACTGGCATCCCAATTCTTCCCCAGATCACTGACATAGCACCTTTATCACTACGGCCACTCCTCCACTAGCGTTAAGATGACTCACTGCACCCGCTCGCTCCGGACTCGTCTCACTTCGCTCGAGAAAATATCTTTTTCACATTCGCATGCCAATAGACAGAATTCCCATACCCCCCCCCCAAAAAAAAGAAGTATTTTATTGTTCAGACTTTTACGGCTCGTACTTAGTAACGCACATCCATGAACGTCACTCTTAAATGCAATTCAGTTATTTCACACTAAATAAGCACAAACTTTTTCCCTGATTTTCGCTCTCTTCCCTTCCTCTCCCCAACAATCCGGCTGGCTCATTCCACTTCGTTTCGCTACACTCGAGAACATTCTTGTAGCGATTATTATACTGTTGACGCGCATTCCGCACCATAAACGATCAATTAAATGATCGAGCAATTGATCAGTGCTGTACGTGTTTTCCGTAAGGCTTCATTCGTAAACTATAACGTCTTGTGCCTCCATCATTCCTCTTCAGTTATCTCATTCGCCACATTTACAAATTAATATTCATCATCAATGACCATGTTAAAATATGGGTCAGTGGTCCTCGTAATTCGTCGCTAGGCAACAATACTGTCAAAAATAATGAGAATTCCTATCTTCATCACACATCCATCAGACCGACTTTCTGCGGATGAGCAGCAACGAATAAGCGATGCCAGAGCTGAATACCATGAACCACACTTTACATGGGTTTTCTTGTTTCACTTATTTTAAGAATGTATTTCTTTACGTCTTGCTCTGTACGCTTTAGTGCTTTTGTGCTTCATGCTTATTTAGTTATGTTCCGATTTTCAACGGTTTCTCCTTACGTCACTCTCTGGAATTCAGTCCCCCGCCTTCCCCCCTCCCCCTCCCTATATTAATTGTGCAACTTTATTCCTGCTGTGTACATTACTATACATTGCTTATAATTTGTGTTAGCGCCACACTTTACGTGGATTTTCTTGTTTAACTTATTTTAAAGATTTGTTTCTGTACGTCCTGCTCTGTACGTCCTGCACTGCCTTAATTCAGTTAGGCACCATTCTTCCAGTGACATCTCATCGCTTTCTGATTCTCCCTGGTAACTACTAGGGGATTCCGTAAACAAAGCATCACACATTAGACACTGACTCCAGGTCGTAGCCTGTACTACCCCTGGAGATTCTCAGAGCCCAACCTTCTTAGTTGTATCCCCAACATCAACTGACTATTCATCCCCGCATCAGCCCTCACGGCTTTTAAACTCGAGAGAAAAATAGGCTCCCGCTAAAGATTTACGTCATAGCAATGTGTCGTGTGCATCGATGCGTTTCTAACTAATTTAACGTTTTGCACCTACCTGCTCGCTGCCTTGCTGCTGGCGCTCAGCCAATTCCCGTGTTTAGGTGGCAATTGGACGGTGGAAGTGTTGGCTTCCTGTTGCGGCTTACCGTAGATGTAACAGCCGTTACATCTCCTGTCCCCTAAGTGTTTCCTTAGGCATAGGGACCTTCGGGGACCTTCAGGGAACCTCATAATCGTAGAAGTAGAGTAAGGTTTTCTGCAAATTACATTTGATTCATTTATTAATAACTTTTTACTCCTATTTTACATCGTTTCACGATTTAATATTCAAAACCACCTTCTGTACCTTTAAGGTACCATAGGAATTTTAAGCTAAAGTCTATTTAAAATTCACAAATTCATATTTCGCAAAAAACAATAGACTTTCTAAATTTAATTCAATTTCTTTCATTTGAACGGCTTTTCTTCATAAAAAGTTCATTATAATATATTTTTACGTTCTTCTTCTAAAAATGGTTCATTTCCATTCTCACCGAGAAAATCACAGGTCAAATGTTTCTTTCCATATGTCTCTCCCACAGGGTTCACAAGTAAATGTTTCTCTTCCAGTAGGCGTACAAAAAAGGATTGTTTTTTTTTTCAGTGCACCACAGAATTGACATTTTAACAGTTTCTCACCAGTGTGAGTCACTTGTCTTCTTATCGTCATCTTTTCTGATTTACTCACCACTGATATCCATGTCGGTTTAGATCTTCCATCAAAAAATCCTTGTCAACCTCCTGGGACCTGATAGCCATCAATTCTTCAATTCTTCACTTTGTCGATGATCCAAACGTGATTGTTGCTGTAGCAGCTGAAGTTCCTGCAGGTTGTCCCAATGAGTTGGACGCTGTGGCATCGGTTGTGCCCCCAGGGGGACCATAGGATGATGTATTTCAAGCAGGCTCCCAATGGGTTCTCGTTTGACACCTGTATTTCGTTGGTAAATTAGTGGCGGACTATCCTGGCCATAGCATGTCCATGACAACCCAACTTAAGCTTGTATTTGTCCACTCCTTCTGCCAACTCTCCATTGAATATGTTGCCATGGTCCTGGCATAGAAACATTTGCGTCCGACTTTCGCAGTCCAGACCTTGCTCCCCACATGTTGAGACCAGTTTTTTTGTTCCCGGGTGCCTTTTCCGCATTCTTAGGATGCGCTGCCAGCTGCCATCTTTTTCCCTGAAATGATGCTTTCGTGTTGGTTGGTTTTCAGTTTTTTTGGGGGGGGTGAAAGGTTGGGGTGCGGTCACCCGGAGCACTGGGTGCCCTGTTTCCCGGTGTCTCCTCTAGGGTTTTCCCGTTAGTCGCCTTGGCCACCTTCATCTGCGCCCTTCTTCTTGCTATGCGGCAACGATGGCCTTGTTGGTTTCCCTGGCTTGTTCCTTGCAGGCTGGAACCGGTTCCCTCATCTGAAGCAGCATTGGCCTCCTTCTCCTCTTTTTTGTTTTGCTGTCTCTTGTCTCTTGCCATCCTTCTTAATAAATTCGTGGTGTTGGGTAATTTTTTTTCCACTTCTCTTCAAAGAACTTCCTCATTGGTAGCCACTGCCATTGTCATTCGTAACCTGTTTTGGGCTGGGTGTTATACTAGCAGCGCACAACTTTCCCCACAGGTCCGCGAATCATGTTATCCTGGCATTGCTCATGTTAATCTGACTCACAGGTTCATTTGCATCAAAGCGCGGGAGCAAACAACGCATCGATGGTCTCCATATTCGGTTGGCACCAACTCGTTCATTCCTTTTTACTGTTTTACTATGTGGTGGTTCGTAGAAGAGCTTCACAAGTCAGGTAAACGAAATTAACTTAAATTACCATTCCTTCATTGCTATTCAATTATTATTGCCTAATGGACTCGGTTTGGTCTCGGCCCACCTCTGTGCATTCGGGAAGAGAAGATTCCCGGAAATGCCCTCGTGCTAATGTAGATTGTGCCATGTAAAAATTTCCTAGGTATTTTCTAGCATAATTGTCCTTCTCTTGCCCAGACAAGCTTGATAATGGAAAAGTACGGTAATTCGGCTAGCTATGCTGATGATTTCAAACTTTTTGCTCCCTCTTTTCTCTCCGAATCCCCCCAACGTGACCTCAATAACGTAGCGGCCTCGACCTCTGCAAACGATCTACGACTCAATCCTGATAAATGCGTTGTGATGCACTTCGGTCATAATAACCCCTGCAATTCCTACCACATCCAACAAAAAATAATCTCTCCTAAGACTCAAACCATGATCTTAGAATTCTTGTCGATTACTCTAAGTTTCACCATTATGCCATTATGTGTTGAGTCCTCAACACGAGAAAAGAAAGAGTCATAACAAGGTCTTGCAACTTGGGAACAATACTCAAGACAGGTCGGAGAAAGGTTTTAAAAAGAATAACAAAAAGTTTAGAGTTAATACTAGAGAAAGATTCGGAATATAATGGGCTTTTCTGACAACTTTGTTTGCGTTGAAAATGGCATGATGGTGAAACTTAAGAGAGTAATCGACAAGAATTCTAAGATCATGGTGTTGAGGCAGGAGAGATTATTTTTTGTTGAATGTGGTAGAACTTGCAGGGGTTATTATGACCGAAGTGCATCACAACGCATTTATCAGAATTGTGTCGTAGATCATTTGCAGAGGTCGAGGCCACCACGTTTAACTAAGCTCTGTAGACCTATACGTAATCTATCTTACCACCTCCTTCACCACCTCCACCTGCCTTCGGCTGTTTCTCGGTAGAATCGTGGAGACGTTATACTTATTTTCCAAATTTTAAACAGTCTCATTGACGTCATCCCTTCTTATTTTTTTTGTCACACTCTTTCCAAAACCAGGGGTCACAACCTGAGGCTCCTTGGTAACCATTCAAAACTAATCACCAGGCATCACTTTTTCTCTGAAAGAGTTGTGCCTCGTTGGAATTCTGTCACCTTACGTCGGTGCTGCTACCAGTATGAACTCTTTCAAAGCACGTCTGGACAAAGGTTCTTAATGAGTTCCCTATGTTTTTTCGCTTTTTGTGTCCCCTCTGGGGTTTTTTGGGGGAGGAAGGGGGAGGGGGATTAGCGCCATCGTTTTCGGTTAGTGACAAATATACATATACTAATTCAAAATACATTCTAAGTTAATCTTTAAGTTTCTCCACCTTGGTATTAACGGCAAAATGCTGGACTGGATTAGGCATTCCTCTGTAATCGTAAACAGAGGGTTAAGGTCAATTCTACTTACTCGGATTGGCTGCCAACCACGAGTGGTGTACTGCAGGGCTCGGTACCCCTTCTTTTCATTCTGTTTGTTGGTGACTTACTACAAGACAAGACGAACTTTAAAACTTTGAACTTTAAATATGCAGATGATCTGAAAGCGGGAAACGAACTGATTTCATGTAATGATGGGCAGACCACATAGCTGTTGTCAACAATGTTGCACAGTGGTCCAAAGAATGTCAAGTGCCTCTTTCGTTGCCCAAATGTCATTCGATGATTATTGGGGCCCATTTTCGGTCGCCAAACTATTTTATTAACGGATTCAGATCGAGGAAAATCACACGGTTAATGACTTGGGTGTCCTGTTTAATTCCAATCTTAAGTTCTCAGGGCATTGCTCTAAAATTACTTCAGATGCCTTCCGACGTTTGTTTATTGTTAACATGTGCTTTGGCAAAACTAACCTCAATACAAAAGTGTGCATTTAAAGTCTACGTGAGACCACTATTGGAGCATGTCAGCCCCGTTTGGTCTCCGCACCTATTGAAGGACATCGACTTGCTGGAATCAGTGCAGCGTACTTTCACTCATTCCATACCTGAGCTCCGTTCATTATCGGATTGCGACAGGCTTCGTAAAACGGGACTGGAGCCACTCGAATAGCGCAGACTCAGATATGACCTTGCACTCACCTTTCAAATTGTTAAAGACCAACTTCCGATTTTTCTACCATTTTTTTTTCATTATCTCTAACCACCCAAATTCGTGGGCATCATCTGAAATAGCAAAACCAATCTCCCAGGACCGATAGTAGCAAGTTCTTCTTTGCTGCTGGAACTCCTTACCGAATACTGTCATCTCTTTGATGACAGTGTCATCCTTTAAACGAGCGATCCGTAAAATTGACCACGCAAAAATTTTTACGACGCACTTACTGAAACGATGATCATTGGGACGGTGTAAGTGGGCAATCCCTTCCGTCGCCACACCCATTAGCGGGTGAAATTGGTATTATATTATTATTATTATTATTATTAATATTATTATTATAAACCTATTTTTGTGAACTTTTGGGTGGTGGGTAGTCAGGTGAACTGAACATTCGAGTTTCGAAGTAAAATGCCGAATTAAGGGTGAGTGATTGGTCTTCAACCTTTGGTCTTAAAGTTTGATTGTTTCATTCCTACTCAGGGTCTGATCAGTGACATAAGCAGGCATCAGGGGCCAGTTGACCAAGATTAGGAAGAGCCCCCTATTTCCTTCAAAATGATCCAAAGGCCCCCTGCTCCCACTCTCAAAGAACAGTAGTTACAAAGAACCAAAATTTTCATTTTCACTTTACAGCCTTGGCCACACAGGAATGAAGGTTTGCAATTAAAAAAAAAAACATACATATTTTCCACCTATGCGTTCTTACGTGATGGTTTAACACCCGACTGGTGTGTTTTGGCTGGCGCTCATAAGTCAAATTCAACGGCCCAACCACCAAAACCAAGAGATTGAGGTTGCACAGCACAGGACACATGAGTTGCTTCCTCGAAATTTTTGCTTTAGCTCATTCCAGCAATTTAATTTTTTTTTTTCCAAATTGATGGTGGGTGGGGCCCTTTAAGACATGAGGGCCGTTGACTTTGTAAAGCCCAGAAGCACAGTAGTTACGCCACTGGGTCTGATATTTAAGTCCAAAAGGCAACAAAGGTGGTTTTCAACTGTTTTTATTTTTACCCATTGTTAAGGTGGAAGTGCTAACAAAAAGTACACACGATGCTGCAGCAGAACACGTCGAAGCAGACGTCGCTTATGATTTGTGTTCGTATCAAACCTTACATGGGTTTTTAATAGAGACACTCCAAAAGACAGCAGAGATGGGTTTGCAACTGCATTTGTTTAATCCTTGTAATAGGCGCCTGAATTTACGATTTTACCTAAAAGTAATTAGTACAAAGATGAGACCAATGGCATTCGCTCTTGAAGACTGTCATAAATAACATATCGAAAGTCGACCAAAATATTTTTTGTGGAAAGCCGCAGTTTCTTCAAAATGGCACCCGAATTTGACACTTTCATTATTATTTATTGAAATACTGAATTACCTTTCACAGTTAGCAAAATTATATCCCTAACTTTATTGTTCCGCCTGAAATTTCCTTTCCAATAATACCAAACATACCGGAAGTAACTACCGAAAGTGGTACTAATGTGTTAGTGAAAAGACGCCATTTTTTTCAAAATGGCGTGTGAATATGACACTTTGAATTCCCTTTCACAGTTAGCGAAATTACATTCTTGCCTTTATTGTTTCTCTAGGAATATCCTTTCCAATGATACCAAACGCAACCGGAAGTACCTGCCGGAAGTGGTACTAATGAATCATGATTAGTGCATAGTATATGCTGTAATGGAAATAATACTGCCCAAAATTAGGTTCACTTTGTGTGAAAAGCATTGAACTTGGTACGGATACACATGAAGGCTAACTGGGGGAAAAAAAAACTTAATCCTCTTAAAAAGGTTATTTGGCTATAACTCCTTAACCGTCAATAAATCAAAAGCATAATGTGAAACAAAAACGTTCAACACACAATTCTGGGCAGGAAAGGTGGTATACATCTTTTACGTAAAAGCAATCCCTGAACCACAAATTTGTAATATCAGGGTTAATTCGCGCGAACGCTCCTTTTTTTCACTTGGTTGTTGTAGTGATTTTGGTGCTCTTGCAAATCCTCTAATAGCCCGAAACTGCACAAGCTTAGATTTTCTGAAAGGTGGAAATCTGTTCTTTCCATCAATCCGATCCAAAACTGTTTAACGTAGATAAGGACCGTTCTACATCCATTTAAAGGAAGGTAATGGCGTACCAGCAAAAGTTTATATGGCGATTTTCGAATTCAAAGTGCTCTTGCTACCTCTCTAATTGACCAAAATGAACCTGCTTAGGATTTTCTGAAAGGTGGGTAGCTATTCTTTCCATCAATCCTAACCAAAATTGTTTAGCTGTGATAGGGACCGTCGTACACCCGTTTAAAAATGTAATTGTAATTGGTGTAACGGCTAGTTTCATTTTCTAAGTGCCATTGTAATGCTTGTATTTGTATTTGTATCTAAGATAAACAACTTCAGTTAGGGTTGATCGAAAGAACAGATCCCTATCTTTCAGAAATCCTAAGAGAGTTCATTTCGGGCAGTTAGAGGGCTAGCAAGAGCACTTTGCATTCGGAAATCACCATAATCTTTCTCTGCTATACGTCATACCTCTTCACCTGTAAATGGGTGTAGGACTATCTAAGTTAAACAATTTTGGTTAGTTTTGGTGGAAAGAATCGATTCCCACCTTTCAGAAAATGTACGCGTGTTCATTTCTGGCTTTTAGAGGATTCGCAATAGCACGAAAATGACTATAACAACCAACTGAAAAAAGGAGCGTTCGCACGAATTATGGGTGATAAACGGATTTTGTGGTTTCAAGGGTTGTTTTACGGAAAAGATGTATCACCTTTCCTGTCCTGAATTGTGTCTGCTGAATATTTTTGCTTCACACGCCTTTGATTTATCGACGGTTAAGGAGTAAATAACTTTTTGGGTGAGCATTAAGTTACCCCCGCCCCGAGGGGGTTTTGAACTTAATTTTAACTTTAACTTTATTTTAAAGATAGCCGCAGTGCCTGAGGCTAGGCGGCATACAAAAGAACAAAGATTTCTATACACGATAAGACAAATCAATACAAAAAGGTGCAAATAACCAAAGAAAGATGTTGCTATGAGCAACACAGCAGGTAACTATGCCTAAGGAATAGTTTTTAACAATAGTTAAAATATGCAGAAAAGTTTCATAGCTAATATAGATATTCAACAAGTAAACATGCGCGAAGTTCTTAACGGTAGTTTAAATAACATGCAGAAAAATTTCTTTGCTAATATAGACATTCAAGGAACCAATTAATGCAATACAGTAAATAATATAAATACATATATTTTTCAATTATTCAAAGTATTTAACGGCTGAATCCAACAGGCAATAATGCAAAAGCTATACAAAAAAAAATAAAAATGCATGCATTTTACGTGAGCCCAAGAAGAAACATGCACATACTCACTGAGAGGAATACACCTTGAAATTTAACCCAGGGGACCTGTAATTGGATGCAGTGAGCGAGATCAGTAGACCTGCTACACATAATGGAAAATCCCTGTTGTGTTAGTACGGAAGAAGCAGTCATAGTTTTTCTTGCTATCATAGTTTTTTTTTTTCTAATTAACCTTCATGTGCATCCATACGAGATTCAGTGCTTTCACACAAAGTGAACAACACCTTCAAGTTTTGGCAGTTTAATATATCCCATTTTTGCATATACTATGCACTAATCATGATTCATTAGTACCACTTCCGGTAGGTACTTCCGGTTGGGTTTGGTATCATTGGAAAGGAAATTTCAAGAGAAACAATATAGTTAGGGATATAATTTCGGTAACTGTGAAAGGGAATTCAAAGTGTTATATTTAGATGCCATTTTGAAAAAAAAATGGCGTATTTTTACCAACATATTAGTACCACTTCCGGTAGTTACGTCCGGTTATGTTTGGTATCATTGGAAAAGAAATTTCAAGAGGAATAATGAAGTTAGGGATATAATTTTGCTAACTGTGAAAGGGAATTCAGTATTTCGATAAATAACAGTGAAAGTGTCGAATTTGAAAAAAATGGCGGCTTTCCACCAAAAATATTTTGGTAGACTTTTGATATGTTATTTATGACTGTTTTCACAGGCGAATGCCCTTGGTTTCATGTTTGTACTAATTACTTCTAGGTTTGGCTATAAGGTGGGGGTGCTAATAAAAAATAAACACGATTACGCAGCACAACACGACGAACCAGACGTCGCGTATGATTTGTGTTCGTACCAAACCTTACATGGGTTTTTAATAAAGGCAGTCAGAGATGGGTTTGTCACTGTATTTATTTAATACAGTTGCATTTAATGCATTGCGTTAAGCGAGACTTAGCGACATACTGTATTGAGCTGAATAGATATTTTTAACCACGTTCTGCCATGCCTTGTTTGAAGGTCATGCCCTCAAGATAGAAACATAACTTCTCACTTTCGCTTGTCAATAAAATACAATTTTTAGCGCGTCTTGTTCTGCAAAGGGAGAAACGGATGAAAGAGAGCTTGGATTTGACATAAATTTGACATGAAGGAAGATTTACGAATAAATGTGGATAAAAATGTCTTCGCCTCGAGTTTCTGGTTTCCTTTTTTCGTTTTTATTTCTTCCATTCTTTAAATTTGGGTCTTTTCCTTTCCTTTTTTATTTTTATTTTATTTTCCTTTTGGCTTTTTTCCCAGTTCTTCGCTTTAAGCCTAAACAAAAGCAGTAAGTTGAAATAACAATTTCCAAATAGAATAAAACAAAATAAAACAAAATAAAAGATGGACGTAAATTTTCTCCGTCCCGCAGGCCAACTTTTCATGCGTTTCACTCCAAAACAGGAGCAACGGCCTCTGATTTCGTAGTAAGAAAAAAACCGAAAAACGAGGAATGAAAGAAAGAAATTGTCAAGAAAAAAAAAACAAGGAAAAGGCGGGGGGGACGTTCTACGATTGTGTTATTTCTTGGTGTAGGAAGACAGATTGTTGGTGGGGAAACGGACAGCTTCGAGTTGCGCAATATTACCAACGCTGTTGCTCCACGGACGACGCTTGGGACTGCCGAGTCCAAAAAGGGCGAACACTAAACGCCCTTTTGTGCGCCTGTCCTTCCATCGGGGTGTGATTTATGCTTCCAAGGGTGACAAGGGACTTCCGTGGGCGACCGCTGTCCAGATATAGGGCATCCCTGGGTAGCAATGCCTACACCCTGATGTCTAAAACGTTCGCTCGATTTATCCATGATAATTCTGAGTGACATTCACGAGAATTGTTTTTTTTTTCCCTGCAAAACAATCACCATGCAGGCTTACACTGAAAAGACCAAGTTGAAAAGCCCACGCCAGAGCTTCCTGCTTCCGTAATTATACAGATCGATGTTTTAACCGTTTCTGAATGGTCGTCGACAAACAAACCACAGATCTACACAGTACATCTTACTTAGAGGACACTTATTTCGCTTTCATTCTTACTATACCCATGTTAGAGAAATGACGTCATCTTGGTTAATCATTGGACTTTTACGGAAACAATCCGAACGCTGCCGAGAAGCATCTTCTGAAGCTGCGTCTCGGCACCGTTCAGCGTAGTTATGCCCATATTAGGACATATCATAAACGTTGAAGTCATTTTCGCGAATCATCGGATTTTTCCGGAAACACGAAGATGCTTTTCGGTCCTGGTTCGTTTAGCGTGGTGTATCAGCGGCATTAAAATGTTATTAAACACCTGCACCGAAGCAACGAAATTACAGGATGGTTGACGAAATGTGTTGGTGGCTAGCATCGCTACGCCAAATAGATGTAAACATCATAAACATCATAAAACTAAACATCGTAAATCAAAATTACTTCGTAAATCGAAATCGTAAAACGAAATTACTTTGGAGCAACGTTTTGCGGAAAGAAAACAAAAATTCTCAAACCGAATTCCACTCGCGTTTCTTTGAAATGTATAATTTGTTCGTTGTAGCACTCAATTCCTTTCCAACAAATTCCAAAAAATGAAATTAAATCTGCAAAGGAGTTTCGTGCTAAAACACTCAAATTATTGATATTAGGGTATTATAGTCGAAAAGGCCACACCGGACCTTTCTGGTTCAGTAATTGTACTGATCGAAGGTTAACCCGTCATTGATTGGTCACCCACAAACAAACCACAGATCTGGACGGTATATCTCACTTAGAACAAGCTGTTGGCTTGCATCGAGTTACACCCGTATTACATCAATGACGTAACTTTCGTGAACCGTTGGACCTTTACGCAAACATGAAGATGCTTCTCATCAGGATTCATTTAACTTGGTGAATCAATGGCATAAAATTGAGGTTTAGGCCTACTTAATGCTGCGTTAAGAAAAAAAAGTGCTTATCACATTAACTGCCACACTGGCTTCCTGTGACTTTTTTTGAGTTAACTCTGTCAGTCGTGGGATTCGATGCGGCATTCGGTTGATTTAGAGACCATGACTGGGCTGTGCTTGTCTACTACACTCGGAATTCCCAGCGACCGCCGGGAGCACGGTCCTTGGGTCGCGTGTTTGGAATTGGTTCGTCTGGCAACAGAAGAGTAGCAAACAAGCGAACGACAATAATTACAGCAATTAGAAGGATACACTCACGATCAACAGTTTTGAGCAAAGGAGAAAATAAACTAAAAGGCAAGTTAAAGGAGAGCTACTCAACTAAGCAAGTAGGTGAGAGAAGTTAAGCTAAAATACAAGTTAAAGAGGAGCTACTCCACTAAG
>JAHWFP010071294.1:27821-39237 GCA_023313725.1 Lithobius niger
AGGGATGCTACTCATCTACTAAAGTAGGAAGGAGAAGTTAAGCTAAAATACAAGTTAAAGGGATGCTGCTCAACTAAGCAAGTAGGAAGGAGAAGTTAAGCTAAAATACAAGTTAAAGGGGAGCTACTCCATTAAGTAAGTAGGTAGGAGAAGTTAAGCTGAATACAAGTTAAAGGGGAGCTACTCCACTACGCAAGTAGGTAGGAGAAGTTATGCTAAAATGCAAGTTAATACAAGTTAAAAAGGAGCTACTCAACTAAGCAAGTAAACGAGAAATTAAGCTAAAATACAAGTTAAAGGGAGGCTATTCAACTACTAAAGTAGGAAGGAGAAGTTAAGCTAAAATACAAGTTAAAGCGGAACTACTCAACTAAGCAAGTATGAAAATGATTGTAGCATGCCTACGTACGTTGCACTGTTAATGATTAATGAATAATTAAATAAGTAGCAGTCCAGATTGATGTATGAAAATGAGTCACATTTTTTACAGTCTTGTAAACATTCGAATAAGTGTTTGTTAAACAAATCCTTTTAAATTAGTTGTGAATCTAGAGACTGCCGTATATATTTCTTCTCTAATCGTGTGATTAATATTTGGAACACGTTTCCTTATGTCGTAATGGCTACTTCGCTTCTAGTTTTTAAGAGGAAGCTTCGCAGCATAGACCTTTCAGCTCATGTCAGGCAGTACTAACTATTGATCTTATAATTACTTAAATTTTTTGTGTTATTTTTAGGCTTGTTATATACTGATCTATTTGAATCACTGACTGTACGTCTGCTATACTTTGTTTTTTCTTTTAACTTCCATTTGACAACTATTTATTTTTTATACTAGTTTGTATCATTGACTACAAAATAGCCTGTCGGCATAACTCTGATCATGTATTTTGACTGTATTTTGGCTATTGTGTTTTTATTTTCTTACAGTAACTTGTGGAAAGGCAGTGATCCATAACAGGTTCAGCGAAAACTCCTAATCTTACAAGACTTGGCAAGGTAGTTTCATACATTATTTAGGCTTTAGTTCTGCCAATATCCACTCATCAAATTAAAACTTATCGTATTGTAATTACTCTCGATGCATAAAGAGTTAAATTTAATTGAGTTGAATTTTCGGATTTAAGCAAAGGAATGCAACAGAGCAACAAATAGTGGAACAGAGTAATTAAATAAATCTTTTAAGCATCGAGAGTAATTACTGTAATACAATAAGTTTTAATTTGATGAGTGCACGTTTGCAGAACTAATGCACAATTAACCCTTTAGTGCCCATGCCAAACTGGGTATTGCGTTTTAAAGTCCCATGTGATAGCTGGGTGGGTCGCGGGATTCGATCCGGCATTCACATGGTGTGCAGACGAGGACGCTAAATACTGGACTGTTACTTCTCGCTTTACTCGGGGTCTCCGGGGACCCTCACAAAGCTCGCTTTGCGCATTGGGACTTAGTTGTTTGCCGTTCAGCTGCCGTCCTTTTAAAGGGACTCCGGCCATAAAGAGTCATTGTCGCTTGGAATGGGGAAGAGAAAAGAGTTATTAATGTTGTAAGCTTAGGAGTTTTTGCTGAAGTCCAAGTCCTTTTTTTTTTTTAGAAAGTATAAACACTACATACCAGTTCCGACGATAATTTATAGTTGTAAAAAAAATCACGGTGATGACTCTGGGGCATGCCCCCACTTCCCTAGCAGCCAAGGCTTTTTATGGAGTGTTCACCTTCGGTGTAATTTTTGAAACCAAAAATTGAATATTTCTTACTTATCTATTTAACCAACCTCCTCCTGAAAGGAATTTTAAAAATCACGACCCTTCACCATCATTTTTTTAGCCATCGTACGTATAATCCATCAGCCATCAGTACAGTTGCTAAATACCGTATTATGTTTAGTGAATAAATTAATTTACTGGACTTAGGATGATTTTTTACGTACTTAGGGAATAGGAATACCTAAACTAATTTTCATGGGTAATATATAAATAATAAACAAAATATTTACCACAGGAGTGGAAGGATGGCAGAAGGGGGTGAGCCGCTTACTCTGGCCCTTGAGGTTAGGCTGTTTGTGATGCATTCCTTTATGTAGTAACAGGCCGTTTAAGAAATATAGAGAGATCAGCCTGTTGGAGGAGCCTCTTACAACCTGACACGGTTGTTGCATTTACAATCTCCTTGTCAAGGGCGTTCCAAATGGGGATGACCCGGACCGAAAAAAAGTTACGACGGCAGTCCAGATGAGAATTGGGATATAATAATTTCCAACTGTGTCCCCTAGTGCAATTTAAGACTGGCGCCAAATCAAATAAGGGGAGGTCGACCTTAAAATGTCCATGCAGAATCTTAAAAACCATGATTAGATCAAATTTTAGCCTGCGCAGTTCGAGGGGTTCCAGGCAAGCCCTGGACAAACGTTCCCCATAGTTTAAATCCCGAAAACCCAGGAGACCTTTCGTAAATCTACGCTGGACACGCTCCAGAGCATCGATGTCTCGTGCAAGATATGGGGACCAAACAGGAGTGGCATACTCAAGAAGAGGCCGCACAAAAACTTTAAAGGCCCAAATCTTAATTTGGACATTACCGGATAGCAGAACGGGAGTATGCAGCAGCACAGATCTTAGTACAATGCAGGGATGATTTCAGGTCTTGGGTAAACCAGATTCCCAGGTCCCGCACCTCAGATTTCGAGGGAAGTGCCTGATTTAAACTGATTACACAGGTTCTGTTTGCCCACATGGAAGGAGTGGCACTTCAGGACTGAAAGTGGGAGTTGCCATTTATTTGACCACTCTTCAACATGTAGGATCTCGGTCTCAAGGGCCAGAGAGCAGGTAGGGGAGTAAATTTCCGAGCCAATTTTCAAATCATCTGCAAATTTATACCCATAACAAAGATCCCCAGCAAATTTCAGATCATTCAGGTAAATTAGAAAAAGCAGAAGACCCAAAACAGAGCCCCGGGGGGGACCCCACAGGGGGCATCTACCCAAGATGAGTGAACACCTGAAATAAATACCCGTTGAGTTCGGTGGGTGAGGAATGCTGCAAGCCAATTCAGAAGATCACCGTTTATCCCGCAGCCCTTGATCTTAAGAAGACGTTTACGGTGAACCACTGACTCAAATGCCTTCTTAAAGTCGAAGTACACAATGTCCGTTGGGATTCCCTCATTGAGTGCCCAGGTCCATCTGTCAAGGACCACCAATAGTTGATGCGTTGCAGATCTTCCTGGGAGGAAGCCGAACTGATCCTGGGTAATGAGCAAATGAGAGTCAAAAAAACGTGATTATACTGTCTCGGATAATAGACTCCATGATCTTACACACCACGCACGTCAAGGCAATAGGACGATAGTTTGATGGATCAGAGGAGCAGCCCTTTTTAAACACTGGTATAACATTTGCTGACCTCCAGTCTGCTGGAAGTTTACCCTGGGAATAAGATAGGGTAAAAAGCTTAGAAAGGGGATACTTAAGAACCCCCGCTAGTTCACTGAGCAAGAAAGCCGAAAGACCATCCGGACCGCATGATTTACTAGGTTTCAGTTTTTTAACAGCGTGAAATACCGAAAACGGTGTAAACGTGACCTGAGGACATGAACTTTCAGTGTCCAAAAGTTGACAGCAGGGCAATTCCTGGTTTCTATCATCCACGATCGCATTAGAAGCAAAAATGTCACATAAGAGTTCGGCTTTTTGGCTAAATATTAAGATCCCGACTCGCGAAGTGACGAGGGAGATTATTGCCAACTCAAGCACGAACGAGTTTAAGTATGAAAAAACTTGAGTGCTACAAAAAGATCGATAGATACCAGCTGCTGGATGGGTATTTAATCAGAATATCTCGCGAGAATTACTTTATCAGTTTATTAATAAATCAATTACAAATAGTTATGTACGTATGTAAGAATTTCTGCATTTTGTATTGATGTTGTTGTACTTTTATTATTTTTTTAGTGAGCTTATTAGTTGAGGCTTACGTAAAGTAGCCGTTCACTTTCGGAGTTTCAGTTTTTTTAATACGCTTCAGTATGCAGACGTTAGCAGGTTGCATCTACGTAGAAACGATCACAGAATCTCACTGAAAATCTTTAATTTATGTGTTAGTAAAATTATACCAAATATTTATGTAGCAGATAAATTAACTATACGTTTTTATATCCATATTCGTTATTTATTTGTAGTTATGTAATTGCAAATCGCTTTGCCGCTGCGATGTTGGAAGCCAAGCCAACTCCCGTCTAATCTTCAGTCTGTTGCTCCCTGTCTTGGATACTACAGAAACGAATGCAGTCTAGCTATTAAATATGGTTAAAATAACTTACAAGTGACAATTCCTGGAGTGAAGATGCATTGCAGACGTGTAAGTACATTGTATAGCGCCTGTGAAGCGTATTTATTACTGTGAAATGCGTTACCGACAGCAACAATAAACGAATCGAGCTTAACGATCAATTCTGTCGCCATCTTTCGACTTACCGTTTCACTCGCTAGTTAGCAGCAGTACGAACGAGTAGTCGTTTTAAAAATCAACGTCCCATCGAACACAAATCAAATGTAACCTAATTTACACCGATCTCACTTACTTCTTAATTTATCTTCTCATTCTTTAATAAGCAGTGAATTAAGCCTGTTTAGCACGTTTAAGTATGAGACGCTAGGTAAGTTTGTTGCCAACTATCTTTGATTATCACTTATTGCACAAGAGCTGCTTTTCGCTTATTAATCGCCCACTTGGTAGGTTACAGCACCTATCAGAATAAGCAGGCTATGATTGGCTGATGTGCCAAAAATACCCCTTTCCTATTGGTTAAAAAAAAAAACGAGGAAGATACTCATTGTAATATAGGAACTATGAACTGGGAATTATAACTGAGTGCTGACGATCGCAGTTATTCGGAGAAGCGAGAAATGCTACAATACACTTGTTTTTAGTTGGAGTGTAAGCTTTAATTCAGAATAAAAGCGTAACCACTTCACCCCCTTCACCACTTATGATTTTTGCCCACTGCACTGCTAACGAATTCAACACGGATCTTTACAAGCGTATATGAACAACTCTGCCACCACGTGCAAGATTTGCTGCAGAAATGATTAAAGAACTAACCGCGTTGTTTCAAAACATGCGAAGTAAGTGTTCGTTTTTCTTTTGGTAATTATTTTTTCCAATCTTCACACTAAAAGGACTTTCACTACGGCAGATTTATTTTTTATTTTTGGCAAATTGCCTGATCTAGTTTAGAAAGTGTTCGGGGACACTATCCTTGTAGCCTGGGCTTCCTCAACGCCACACCTCAAAATCGACTTAACATTCAACGAAAAATCCGTATACGATTATACGAAAAGATTTGAGGTAGAAGTTTCATCTTCGAACTTTCAAGTTTCATGCATCTAAGCAAAATACATACACATAAACAGACAGACACCTAGAAACAAACAAATAAACAGATATCGACAAACATACAAACAGATACTCAAACTCAAAATTCAGTGTCGAGTATTTGACATCGTTCGTATGGCTCAATCGGCCAATAGTAATACCCAGTAGAGATTAGATGCTAAATGACAACATCTGCTACAACAAGCTATAACTCTCCAATCTAAGGATGGCATCGTAAATATGATACTAGTGACGAAATATCGGTAAAATGTTTTATTTACTTATCTGTGCGTCTGGCATTTCCCCTTCTTGCCATAGTTTGGCCGGGTAGCCTTTGTTTTTTTCCCGACCTTGTGATCTGGTGCTCCAGAAATCGGTTGACCCATGGCCAGGTCATCAGGACATAACCGATGATCCAAGTGACCGTTTAACCAATCCAGATACTCTTAGGTTTGTGGCTCGTATTTCACCAGGTAGGGTACGAGTTTTACAGGCAGGGAAAGAGTTTCACCAGGAAGCGACTTTCGTAATGCTTTCTCTCCAGTTTTTTTTTCCTGACAGACAATGTTTTCCCGGACATTTTACCACTGACGTTTTTCCTTAGATTTTTTTCACATAAGTTTTTTTCCACGTTTTTTTTAAGCTTTACAACACCCCTACTTTTCATTCAGGTTTTGTTTAGCCGTATTTGTTTTCGTATTTTTCCTGGCATTAGTACTTTTTTTTAAGTTCGTTTATTTTTTGGACTTCGTGCAAAAGGATGAACATATCTCTCTTCCTTGCCCATTACATCAGATTTCTTACCGTAAAAATTAGTTGGTCACGTCACAGTTCAATAAATTTCCACTCGAAATTTCAAAACGACATTAAAAAATATATTTTAAAAACGTAATATTTTTTTCGGTATGTTGCGCATACGGTTTTTAACTACATTTTACTTTTACAACGAAAAATTTACATTTCCTGCTTCTTAAATTCTAATACATAAGACAAACAAAAAATCATTGACAATCTATAAATGTTTCCTTATGGATGTAAGTTATTTATTAATTTTTTGATAAATAACTTTTATCGGTTGGTTTCCAGAGCACTTTTTGTTGTTAGATGACGTCATCAACTACCCATTCCCTCCCCCCCCTCCCACGCCATCAATCGTCGTCTACAGGCGAACCCCTCCCTCCCTCCTCCCTTCTTCAGACGTAATACTGGAACGTTCCCCTTCATTCCACCCGGTGATACCAGTGGAGGCGAAACCCGGTTAGGAGGGTCGCCAACTAGAGTGGCAGACCAGGGTACGACAGCGGGTATGGGAAGTATATAGGGGTGGGATCCTACTAGAATCCTCAGAGCATTTAACTCCGGAAAGGGACATTAAGCTGTTCCAGACGAGAGAGTTCCGCTTTCTTGTTATCAGTGATAACTGACAAGTCAGCTGACCGCTTTCTGAAACGTCAGTGGTGGCTTGCTTATTTCGTGATATGAAGGAATTTTGCTCTTGTTTCGTCATTCTTATTAATAACATTTATGTCCTATAAATATGTGATCGCTTTCGTTTCCCCCGATAATATCATGAAGCAGACCCTTAAAGTTGAAATGAATTGATATTTTATGATTGGCGGAGCGAGCGAGCGAAGCGAGCGAAGCGTAGCCTATAACGGACACCAAATTGCAAAATGTTGGTTGGTTGGTCCGTTGGTCCGTTGGTCTGTCGGTTGCACATTTTTAGTCTGGGTGGAGCCCAAACGAAAGATCGGATTGGAATGAAATTTGGTACAACGCTTGATACCCCAAACAGTATTGCTGAGACAAAATTTGACGTAAATCGAACAATTATTACGGGAGAAATAACAAATTTTCGAATTTATTTCTAACACTCACCATTGTAAATTTGGAATCGTGAATAGTTAAGGAATTCCGACGAAGCATACACTGTGCTGTTGGTAATCAAGTGAACTTTAAAAAAAAGCCAAAATAAATCATCGTAGCTTCCTTACAGCTAACAATCTTTTTTGACATAACTCAACGAAATAATAACATTTGATCATAACACTTTAACCACTAGAGGAAGACAAGCAAATAGGAAACAAACCAGAAGGATTCGTTAACGACTCACATTCGTTTCTTGTAAAAAAGAATGCTTGCAGGAATTCAGCCAACATGGCAACCAAAGTGGCGTTGACGCTATTAACGGGAATCTCAAATTTGAAACATCAAATCGCCGCTGCAGGAGGAAACCGTTCATATAATACGACAGACACAGCAGACCACATATTTATATCACAACACAGAACAATAATTTGGCTTCGTATTGTAATTTCAAGATTTCTAGATTGATATGGAAACTACATTCTCTATCCCATGTTGCCAGAATAAATAGGCCTAACATCGAACCCAATAGGCCTAATTTCTTTACTGTTGTCGCTTACGAAACTAAAACGGGACTAACAATTTGGCTTAAAATTAGGATTTAGAATTATTTAAATTCTATGTTCACAGCCAAGCTAACACCGGCTGATCAACAATTGTAATAATTCCTATTAAAAAAAAAATTAGCGTTTGGCGTTGCAGTACGTGCCAGAGGTTTGCGCTTCAACATTGTCGTAAAAGGCAGCGTGGATAGCCGCGGATGTTTCGAACCTTTTGATTGTTGTGAAGTACTATCGTTACTGGTGATTGTTTAGCTTGCAATTAAATGCTTTATTGTTAATATTTTAAATCTAGGAAAGATACTCTGCAATAAATATAAACAATGTAAGCATTATTGACGGTGGCACGTTCTTTGCCAGCTTAACCACGGCGGCTAACGTTGTATTTTACAACGGCGGCGACGGCGCAAAGACGCTGCAAATAACGAAACGGATACTAAATATGGGTGCAAACGAAAGTATCTTAAAATTAATATGAAACGTAGCCTAGCTAAAATGTAAAAAAAACACCAGCAAAAAGCTTCAGTTCAACTGTAGCCGAATGAATATTGCCCCGAGCTTTTTAAGGACCATTAGCAAACATTGCACAGCCATTATAATGAGACGAAATACAAATTTAAAATAAATTTTTCTCCGCTCCGCCTACAATAGGCCCAAAGCCTGTTTCCTAGTAAAGTTTTGGGCGTGTTTTTGAACAACTTCAATTATTCTCCTGTAGTTTATTTTTACTTGGATAAACATGTGAGGATCATAACAGTGCAATTATTCATTTAGTGTGGCGTGAACGTACGGCCGCTTTTGGCTCAAAAACACTATCAGATTCTAACTCACAATCTCAACAAACAGAATATCAGTCAATCAATATTCAGCCAATTTTCGACGGCTTTAATTAACCCAATTCTTAACCCTTAGTTTCATGATTTAATTTCCGATACCTTTTTTTTTAGGACCATATGATAGTTGGATCATGTCGTGGGATTCGAACCGGCATTCACTTGGTTTGGAGACGTGGACACTGACCACTAGGCTGTTGCTGCTCGCTTTAGTTCCTGGGTTTCCCAGGGCCCCGTCACAAAGCTTGCAGCGCGAGTTGGGACTTCACGCAATACGGGGGTAACCTTGTGCGATAAGACCTGTACGACGATCTTTGGTAGAGAGTGAGCGACAAAGCTAACGAATACCGGAGGCCAGAGAGTAGGAAGGAAATATAACATCAATTCCATCGAAGCTGTCGAAAATTAGCTGAATACTGATTGACTGATGTTCTGTTTGTTGAGATTGTCCGTTAGAATTATGGATTTTTCCGATAGTGTTTTCAAAAAAGCTCGAGGTCGAGCTAGCTCCAAAACAAGACACTTATATAGGTCCAGCCCACTAGCTAAGGGTGCGTTTAGGCATAAACGTCAGGAAGGCTATAATTTGAAGGGGTGTAAGGGCGCATTCGTTGAGAAAAGACATCTCCGGTGAGGACTCCTACAACTCTCGCAGTCTAGGCAAAAAGGCGAGTCGCCAGCCGTGCAAGCTGCTGTACCCGTCGCTGGTGAGATCAGAATCGCGTGTTTATTCTTGATAAGTTGGTACCGTAGCTCAGCGAGAAAAGCGATACTGCTCTCGACAATAAGTAATAGTTACACCACCTCTGACAAACAGTATCGGATTTATCACCTGATGGACGATTTCACGCACGTGGCTAATCCGCGGGAACTACGTCAAAATGGCGTCGAGGCCGAAGGCCGAGCCAAACGGAGTTCGAGAATATTGGCCATGTAAGGAGTAGCACCCATTGGCTCATAAATCTGATGCAGTTCGTCCCGGGCGGTATACCTAATTTATTGCACGGTCCCTAACTTTCGAAATGATAAAAAAAATTGTTGGGGAAAATGAAAGTTTACCATCATTGCTGTTTCGTTTATGCAAACTTTATGTCGTCACGTTTGTATAATTTTGCATTGATGCCGTCAGGTTTGCGGTGGATACCATTTGAGTGGGAGGGTGTTGTGTCTTAAGGATGGGATTTTCTTTAACCAAAAAAGGTATAGATGAAACGTAATTTTTTGAATTCTATGGACTGATGTCTATTATTAAGTAGCACATCGCGGAAACTTCATCAGGTAAAAATGCTCACTTCACGTCATGTGAATATCACGCACTGTAAATTGTGGTGATGTCGGATATATCCCTGATCGTTTTTAGCATTCTGCAAGTTAGGGACCGTGCGATAAACGACAATATTCGAATAGAAAAAAATGGCGCAAGCCACACAAAACAATAGCACTAGAAAGAAGCTTGGTGGTTGTTGCATTAGAACCGTACAACAAACAAGTGCTACCAGTGGACCTTTCAGAAAGTTTTCTTAGGGCCGGGAAAAGAAAATTGGAATTCAAAATGGGGATGAGAAATTGTTAGCTAAGTGGGCCAGAATAAAAAAGGGGGGGGGGGTGGAGCACTGTAAGTCCTCAAAGCTCTGTAAAACATTTCACTTTCAGCATTTCAGTGCATTTGAATCGTTTAAAAGAACAATTTTCAATGTTTTTTTCAATTCGTATAAAACGACAATTTTCAACGGTTTTTTAACTCCATATTTTACTCTTAAGTTCGCGCATTGGGAGAGGCTTTCTGGGTGCATTACTGTGCACCAATCAGCAGTGGTGCAGTGAAGAATCTGTGTTAATGAGAGCAGTAAAGTGGCCTGTCGTAAACAACAGTACGTCATCCGCCATTTTCTTATTCCAGAATACAACGAGAATGACCCGTCCCGCTAAGAGGCGCGTGTACAGTTCTGTTCCCTACAGTTCGCAAGGCCGCCCGCAAAACACTCCAGGACATACCGTCACTTCTACAAATTTAAAATAAAAAATTAAATATTATCGCAAAAAGAATAACTTGCAGCGAACGGTGATTGTACAGCGTTAGAAAATATTGCATATCACCACGAAAGTTCAAGGTTCCTCAATATGGTGCCAATTTAGAGTTTGGCATCTCATGGACACACTGTAGAATGCTGAATTTAGAAATTAGTTCGTCATTTTCTAGTACAGTAGAAATTATTATATTTTTTTTGGTTTTGTGCAAACAGTATCTCGTCGTTGCTCATGGAAACTGCAGCGAAGACAAAATGTGTGGGGCCATCTAAACATACAAATTTCAAGAGTCATCATACGATAAGATGTAGAACTGTTTAACCACCAAGCTACCACAATAGCGTCCAGATTACTGTTACCCAGTTATGGTGCGGTGCAGCCTGCAGACATACAGCCGGTTGTGCCGTAGTTGCAGGAATACCTAACAGGAGAAGAATACTAATCAATGACACCAGTAACTCGTACTGGAGCGATCCTCATGGCCTGTCGAGGGATTCGTCACACGCTTCACGCTGTTTGGCGAGACGTGCTACGATGGGGTTTCCATGGCCACAAATTTTTCCCCTCGCAACTGGCTGATATTTCCCTTTATTTGCCAAAAAAATTCATTCATGGCTAAAATCAAAACACTAGCTCTTCATACATCCTTAATAACGAGCCACTGCCAAGTAAACCTTGCAAAAGGTTTTGATATTTAAGTCATGAGGATGCTTTTTGTACCCAAATACTCTTTATTGCAAATCGTCGGCTTGCA